>JAHCLQ010000808.1:0-127032 GCA_023678885.1 Pogostemon cablin
AACAAAGAGATAATATGTATTTGAACATCGAATCTATCATACATTATATATTGTTTATCCTTTCTTAACTCATAAGGAAAGGAGTTTTTTATTCAAAGATTTGTTTAAAAGAAGTGATAATGAGTATTTGGACGTCGAATTTATCATGCATTATATGTTGTTTATCCATTCTTAACTCATAAGGAAACGAGTTCTTTATTCAATGATTCGATTAAATGAAGAGATAATGAGTCTTTAAATGTTGAATCTATCATGCATTATCTGTTGTTTATCCTTTCTTAACTCATAAGGAAACGAGTTCTTTATTCAATGATTCGATTAAATGAAGAGATAATAAGTCTTTAAACGTCGAATCTATCATGCATTATAAGTTGTTTATCCTTTCTTAACTCATAAAGAAATGAGTACCTTAATCAATGATTAGATTAAACAAAGAGATAATATGTATTTGAACATCGAATCTATCATACATTATATATTGTTTATCCTTTCTTAACTCATAAGGAAATGAGTTTTTTATTCAAAGATTCATTTAAAAGAAGTGATAATGAGTATTTGGACGTCGAATTTATCATGCATTATATGTTGTTTATCCTTTCTTAACTCATAAGGAAACGAGTTCTTTATTCAATGATTCGATTAAATGAAGAGATAATGAGTCTTTAAATGTTGAATCTATAATGCATTATATGTTGTTTATCCTTTCTTAACTCATAAGGAAACGAGTTCTTTATTCAATGATTCGATTAAATGAAGAGATAATAAGTCTTTAAACGTCGAATCTATCATGCATTATATGTTGTTTATCCTTTCTTAACTCATAAAGAAATGAGTACCTTAATCAATGATTCTATTAAACAAAGAGATAAAAAGTATTTGAACATTGAATCTATCATACATTATATATTGTTTATCCTTTCTTAACTCATAAGGAAAGGAGTTTTTTATTCAAAGATTCATTTAAAAGAAGTGATAATGAGTATTTAAACGTCGAATCTATCATGCATTATATGTTGTTTATCCTTTCTTAACTCATAAGGAAATGAGTTCTTTATTTAATGATTCAATTAAATGAAGAGATAATGAGTCTTTAAATGTCAAATCTATCATGCATTATATGTTGTTTATCCTTTCTTAACTCATAAGGAAATGAGTTATTTATTCAATGATTCGATTAAATGGAGAGATAATAAGTCTTTAAACGTCGAATCTATCATGCATTATATGTTGTTTATCTTTTCTTAACTCATAAAGAAATGAGTTCTTTATTCGATGATTTGATTAAATAAAGAGATAATTACTCTCTAGACGTCGAATCTATCATGCATTATATGTTGTTTATCCTTTCTTAACTCATAAAGAAACGAGTTCTTTATTCAATGATTCGATTAAACAAAGAGATAATGAATCTTTAGACGTTGAATCTATCATGCATTATATATTGTTTATCCTTTCTTAACTCATAAAGAAACGAGTTCTTTATTAAATGATTCGATTAAACAAAGTAATGAGTCTTTAGACGTCGAATCTATCATGCATCATATGTTGTTTATCCTTTCTTAACTCATAAAGAAAAGAGTTCTTTATTCAATGATAAATAAACGAGTTTTTTATTCAATGATTCGATTAAACAAAGAGATAATAACTCTTCAGACATCGAATCTATCATGCATTATATATTGTTTATTCTTTCTTAACTCATATGGAAAAGAGTTTTTTATTCAACGATTCGATTAAACGAAGTGATAATGAGTCTTTAGACGACGAATCTATCATGCATTATACGTTGTTTATCCTTTCTTAACTCATAAGGAAATGAGTTCCTTATTCAATGATTCAATTAAATGAAGAGATAATAAGTCTTTAAACGTCGAATCTATCATGCATTATATATTATTTATCCTTTCTTAAATCATAAAGAAATGAGTTCTTTATTCAATGATTCGATTAAACAAAGAGATAATAAGTTTTTGAACGTCGAATCTAACATGCATTATATATTGTTTATCCTTTCTTAACTCATAAGGAAAGGAGTTTTTTATTCAAAGATTTGTTTAAAAGAAGTGATAATGAGTATTTAGACGTCGAATTTATCATGCATTATATGTTGTTTATCCTTTCTTAACTCATAAGGAAACGAGTTCTTTATTCAATGATTCGATTAAACAAAGAGATAATGAATCTTTAGACGTTGAATCTATCATGCATTATATATTGTTTATTCTTTCTTAACTCATAAAGAAACGAGTTCTTTATTAAATGATTCGATTAAACAAAGTAATGAGTCTTTAGACGTCGAATCTATCATGCATCATATGTTGTTTATCCTTTCTTAACTCATAAAGAAAAGAGTTCTTTATTCAATGATAAATAAACGAGTTTTTTATTCAATGATTCGATTAAACAAAGAGATAATAACTCTTCAGACATCGAATCTATCATGCATTATATATTGTTTATTCTTTCTTAACTCATATGAAAAAGAGTTTTTTATTCAACGATTCGATTAAACGAAGTGATAATGAGTCTTTAGACGACGAATCTATCATGCATTATACGTTGTTTATCATTTCTTAACTCATAAGGAAATGAGTTCCTTATTCAATGATTCAATTAAATGAAGAGATAATAAGTCTTTAAACGTCGAATCTATCATGCATTATATATTATTTATCTTTTCTTAAATCATAAAGAAATGAGTTCTTTATTCAATGATTCGATTAAACAAAGAGATAATAAGTTTTTGAACGTCGAATCTAACATACATTATATATTGTTTATCCTTTCTTAACTCATAAGGAAAGGAGTTTTTTATTCAAAGATTTGTTTAAAAGAAGTGATAATGAGTATTTAGACGTCGAATTTATCATGCATTATATGTTGTTTATCCTTTCTTAACTCATAAGGAAACGAGTTCTTTATTCAACGATTCGATTAAATGAAGAGATAATGAGTTTTTAAACGTCGAATCTATCATGCATTATATGTTGTTTATCCTTTCTTAACTCATAAGGAAACGTGTTCTTTATTCATGATTCGATTAAGCGAAGAGATAATAAGTATTTGAATGTCGAATCTACCATGCATTATATACTGTTTATCCTTTCTTAACTCGTAAGGAAAGGAGTTTTTTATTCAAAAATTCGTTTAAAAGAAGTGATAATGAGTATTTAGACGTCGAATCTATCATGCATTATATGATGTTTATCCTTTCTTAACTATTAAGGAAACGAGTTCTTTATTTAATGATTCAATTAAATGAAGAGATAATGAGTTTTTAAACGTCAAATCTATCATGCATTATGTGTTGTTTATCCTTTCTTAACTCATAAGGAAAGGAGTTTTTTATTCAAAGATCCGTTTAAAAGAAGTGATAATGAGTATTTAGACGTCGAATTTATCATGCATTGTATGTTGTTTATCCTTTCTTAACTCATAAGAAAATGAGTTCTTTATTCAATGATTCGATTAAATGAACAGATAATGAGTCTTTAAGCGTCGAATCTATCATGCATTATATGTTGTTTATCCTTTCTTAACTCATAAGGAAACGAGTTCTTTATTCAATGATTCGATTAAATGAAGAGATAATAAGTCTTTAAACGTCGAATCTATCATGCATTATAAGTTGTTTATCCTTTCTTAACTCATAAAGAAATGAGTACCTTAATCAATGATTCGATTAAACAAAGAGATAATATGTATTTGAACATCGAATCTATCATACATTATATATTGTTTATCCTTTCTTAACTCATAAGGAAAGGAGTTTTTTATTCAAAGATTCATTTAAAAGAAGTGATAATGAGTATTTGGACGTCGAATTTATCATGCATTATATGTTGTTTATCCTTTCTTAACTCATAAGGAAACGAGTTCTTTATTCAATGATTCGATTAAATGAAGAGATAATGAGTCTTTAAATGTTGAATCTATCATGCATTATATGTTGTTTATCCTTTCTTAACTCATAAGAAAACGAGTTCTTTATTCAATGATTCGATTAAATAAAGAGATAATAAGTCTTTAAACGTCGAATCTATCATGCATTATAAGTTGTTTATCCTTTCTTAACTCATAAAGAAATGAGTACCTTAATCAATGATTCGATTAAACAAAGAGATAATATGTATTTGAACATCGAATCTATCATACATTATATATTGTTTATCCTTTCTTAACTCATAAGGAAAGTAGTTTTTTATTCAAAGATTCATTTAAAAGAAGTGATAATGAGTATTTGGACGTCGAATTTATCATGCATTATATGTTGTTTATCCTTTCTTAACTCATAAGGAAACGAGTTCTTTATTCAATGATTCGATTAAATGAAGAGATAATGAGTCTTTAAATGTTGAATCTATCATGCATTATATGTTGTTTATCCTTTCTTAACTCATAAGGAAACGAGTTCTTTATTCAATGATTCGATTAAATGAAGAGATAATAAGTCTTTAAACGTCGAATCTATCATGCATTATATGTTGTTTATCCTTTCTTAACTCATAAAGAAATGAGTACCTTAATCAATGATTCTATTAAACAAAGAGATAAAAAGTATTTGAACATCGAATCTATCATACATTATATATTGTTTATCCTTTCTTAACTCATAAGGAAAGGAGTTTTTTATTCAAAGATTCATTTAAAAGAAGTGATAATGAGTATTTAAACGTCGAATCTATCATGCATTATATGTTGTTTATCCTTTCTTAACTCATAAGGAAATGAGTTCTTTATTTAATGATTCAATTAAATGAAGAGATAATGAGTCTTTAAATGTCAAATCAATCATGCATTATATGTTGTTTATCCTTTCTTAACTCATAAGGAAATGAGTTATTTATTCAATGATTCGATTAAATGAAGAGATAATAAGTCTTTAAACGTCGAATCTATCATGCATTATATGTTGTTTATCTTTTCTTAACTCATAAAGAAATGAGTTCTTTATTCGATGATTTGATTAAATAAAGAGATAATTACTCTCTAGACGTCGAATCTATCATGCATTATATGTTGTTTATCCTTTTTTAACTCATAAAGAAACGAGTTCTTTATTCAATGATTCGATTAAACAAAGAGATAATGAATCTTTAGACGTTGAATCTATCATGCATTATATATTGTTTATCCTTTCTTAACTCATAAAGAAACGAGTTCTTTATTAAATGATTCGATTAAACAAAGTGATAATGAGTCTTTAGACGTCGACTCTATCATGCATCATATGTTGTTTATCCTTTCTTAACTCATAAAGAAAAGAGTTCTTTATTCAATGATTCGATTAAACAAAGAGATAATAAGTTTTTGAACGTCGAATCTAACATACATTATATATTGTTTATCCTTTCTTAACTCATAAGGAAAGGAGTTTTTTATTCAAAGATTTGTTTAAAAGAAGTGATAATGAGTATTTAGACGTCGAATTTATCATGCATTATATGTTGTTTATCCTTTCTTAACTCATAAGGAAACGAGTTCTTTATTCAACGATTCGATTAAATGAAGAGATAATGAGTTTTTAAATGTCGAATCTATCATGCATTATATGTTGTTTATCCTTTCTTAACTCATAAGGAAACGAGTTCTTTATTCATGATTCGATTAAGCGAAGAGATAATAAGTATTTGAATGTCGAATCTACCATGCATTATATACTGTTTATCCTTTCTTAACTCGTAAGGAAAGGAGTTTTTTATTCAAAAATTCGTTTAAAAGAAGTGATAATGAGTATTTAGACGTCGAATCTATCATGCATTATATGATGTTTATCCTTTCTTAACTATTAAGGAAACGAGTTCTTTATTTAATGATTCAATTAAATGAAGAGATAATGAGTTTTTAAACGTCAAATCTATCATGCATTATATGTTGTTTATCCTTTCTTAACTCATAAGGAAAGGATTTTTTTATTCAAAGATCCGTTTATAAGAAGTGATAATGAGTATTTAGATGTCGAATTTATCATGCATTGTATGTTGTTTATCCTTTCTTAACTCATAAGAAAATGAGTTCTTTATTCAATGATTCGATTAAATGAACAGATAATGAGTCTTTAAGCGTCGAATCTATCATGCATTATATGTTGTTTATCCTTTTTTTAACTCATAAGGAAACGAGTTCTTTATTCAATGATTCGATTAAATGAAGAGATAATAAGTCTTTAAACGTCGAATCTATCATGCATTATAAGTTGTTTATCCTTTCTTAACTCATAAAGAAATGAGTACCTTAATCAATGATTCGATTAAACAAAGACATAATATGTATTTGAACATCGAATCTATCATACATTATATATTGTTTATCCTTTCTTAACTCATAAGGAAAGGAGTTTTTTATTCAAAGATTTGTTTAAAAGAAGTGATAATGAGTATTTGGACGTCGAATTTATCATGCATTATATGTTGTTTATCCTTTCTTAACTCATAAGGAAACGAGTTCTTTATTCAATGATTCGATTAAATGAAGAGATACTGAGTCTTTAAATGTTGAATCTATCATGCATTATATGTTGTTTATCCTTTCTTAACTCATAAGGAAACGAGTTCTTTATTCAATGATTCGATTAAATGAAGAGATAATAAGTCTTTAAACGTCGAATCTATCATGCATTATAAGTTGTTTATCCTTTCTTAATTCATAAAGAAATGAGTACCTTAATCAATGATTCGATTAAACAAAGAGATAATATGTATTTGAACATCGAATCTATCATACATTATATATTGTTTATCCTTTCTTAACTCATAAGGAAAGGAGTTTTTTATTCAAAGATTCATTTAAAAGAAGTGATAATGAGTATTTGGACGTCGAATTTATCATGCATTATATGTTGTTTATCCTTTCTTAACTCATAAGGAAACGAGTTCTTTATTCAATGATTCGATTAAATGAAGAGATAATGAGTCTTTAAATGTTGAATCTATCATGCATTATATGTTGTTTATCCTTTCTTAACTCATAAGGAAACGAGTTCTTTATTCAATGATTCGATTAAATGAAGAGATAATAAGTCTTTAAACGTCGAATCTATCATGCATTATATGTTGTTTATCCTTTCTTAACTCATAAAGAAATGAGTACCTTAATCAATGATTCTATTAAACAAAGAGATAAAAAGTAGTTGAACATCGAATCTATCATACATTATAAATTGTTTATCCTTTCTTAACTCATAAGGAAAGGAGTTTTTTATTCAAAGATTCATTTAAAAGAAGTGATAATGAGTATTTAAACGTCGAATCTATCATGCATTATATGTTGTTTATCCTTTCTTAACTCATAATGAAATGAGTTCTTTATTTAATGATTCAATTAAATGAAGAGATAATGAGTCTTTAAATGTCAAATCTATCATGCATTATATGTTGTTTATCCTTTCTTAACTCATAAGGAAATGAGTTATTTATTCAATGATTCGATTAAATGAAGAGATAATAAGTCTTTAAACGTCGAATCTATCATGCATTATATGTTGTTTATCTTTTCTTAACTCATAAAGAAATGAGTTCTTTATTCGATGATTTGATTAAATAAAGAGATAATTACTCTCTAGACGTCGAATATATCATGCATTATATGTTGTTTATCCTTTCTTAACTCATAAAGAAACGAGTTCTTTATTCAATGATTCGATTAAACAAAGAGATAATGAATCTTTAGACGTTGAATCTATCATGCATTATATATTGTTTATCCTTTCTTAACTCATAAAGAAACGAGTTCTTTATTAAATGATTCGATTAAACGAAGTGATAATGAGTCTTTAGACGTCGAATCTATCATGCATCATATGTTGTTTATCCTTTCTTAACTCATAACGAAAAGAGTTATTTATTCAATGATAAATAAACGAGTTTTTTATTCAATGATTCGATTAAACAAAGAGATAATAACTCTTCAGACATCGAATCTATCATGCATTATATATTGGTTATTCTTTCTTAACTCATATGGAAAAGAGTTTTTTATTCAACGATTCGATTTAACGAAGTCATAATGAGTCTTTAGACGACGAATCTATCATGCATTATACGTTGTTTATCCTTTCTTAACTCATGAGGAAATGAGTTCCTTATTCAATGATTCAATTAAATGAAGAGATAATAAGTCTTTAAACGTCGAATCTATCATGCATTATATATTATTTATCCTTTCTTAAATCATAAAGAAATGAGTTCTTTATTCAATGATTCGATTAAACAAAGAGATAATAAGTTTTTGAACGTCGAATCTAACATACATTATATATTGTTTATCCTTTCTTAACTCATAAGGAAAGGAGTTTTTTATTCAAAGATTTGTTTAAAAGAAGTGATAATGAGTATTTAGACGTCGAATTTATCATGCATTATATGTTGTTTATCCTTTCTTAACTCATAAGGAAACGAGTTCTTTATTCAACGATTCGATTAAATGAAGAGATAATGAGTTTTTAAACGTCGAATCTATCATGCATTATATGTTGTTTATCCTTTCTTAACTCATAAGGAAACGAGTTCTTTATTCATGATTCGATTAAGCGAAGAGATAATAAGTATTTGAATGTCGAATCTACCATGCATTATATACTGTTTATCCTTTCTTAACTCGTAAGGAAAGGAGTTTTTTATTCAAAAATTCGTTTAAAAGAAGTGATAATGAGTATTTAGACGTCGAATCTATCATGCATTATATGATGTTTATCCTTTCTTAACTATTAAGGAAACGAGTTCTTTATTTAATGATTCAATTAAATGAAGATATAATGAGTTTTTAAACGTCAAATCTATCATGCATTATATGTTGTTTATCCTTTCTTAACTCATAAGGAAAGGAGTTTTTTATTCAAAGATCCGTTTAAAAGAAGTGATAATGAGTATTTAGACGTCGAATTTATCATGCATTGTATGTTGTTTATCCTTTCTTAACTCATTAGAAAATGAGTTCTTTATTCAATGATTCGATTAAATGAACAGATAATGAGTCTTTAAGCGTCGAATCTATCATGCATTATATGTTGTTTATCCTTTCTTAACTCATAAGGAAACGAGTTCTTTATTCAATGATTCGATTAAATGAAGAGATAATAAGTCTTTAAACGTCGAATCTATCATGCATTATAAGTTGTTTATCCTTTCTTAACTCATAAAGAAATGAGTACCTTAATCAATGATTCGATTAAACAAAGAGATAATATGTATTTGAACATCGAATCTATCATACATTATATATTGTTTATCCTTTCTTAACTCATAAGGAAAGGAGTTTTTTATTCAAAGATTCATTTAAAAGAAGTGATAATGAGTATTTGGACGTCGAATTTATCATGCATTATATGTTGTTTATCCTTTCTTAACTCATAAGGAAACGAGTTCTTTATTCAATGATTCGATTAAATGAAGAGATAATGAGTCTTTAAATGTTGAATCTATCATGCATTATATGTTGTTTATCCTTTCTTAACTCATAAGGAAACGAGTTCTTTATTCATGATTCGATTAAATGAAGATATAATAAGTATTTGAAAGTCAAATCTATCATGCATTATATATTGTTTATCCTTTCTTAACTCATAAGGAAAGGAGTTTTTTATTCAAAAATTCATTTAAAAGAAGTGTTAATGAGTATTTAAACATCGAATCTATCATGCATTATATGTTGTTTATCCTTTCTTAACTCATAAGGAAATGAGTTCTTTATTTAATGATTCAATTAAATGAAGAGATAATGAGTCTTTAAATGTCAAATCTATCATGCAATATATGTTGTTTATCCTTTCTTAACTCATAAGTAAACGAGTTCTTTATTCAATGATTCGATTAAATGAAGAGATAATAAGTCTTTAAACGTCGAATCTATCATGCATTATATGTTGTTTGTCTTTTCTTAACTCATAAAGAAATTAGTTCTTTATTCGATGATTCGATTAAATAAAGAGATAATTACTCTATAGACGTCGAATCTATCATGCATTATATGTTGTTTATCCTTTCTTAACTCGTAAAGAAACGAGTTCTTTATTCAATGATTCGATTAAACAAAGAGATAATGAATCTTTAGATGTTGAATCTATCATGCATTATACATTGTTTATCCTTTCTTAACTCATAAAGAAACGAGTTCTTTATTAAATAATTCAATTAAACGAAGTGATAATGAGTCTTTAGACGTCGAATCTATCATGCATCATATGTTGTTTATCCTTTCTTAACTCATAAAGAAAAGAGTTCTTTATTCAATGATAAATAAACAAGTTTTTTATTCAATGATTCGATTAAACAAAGAGATAATAAGTATTTGAACGTCGAATCTATCATACATTATATTTCGTTTATCCTTTCTTAACTAAAAAGGAAAGGAGTTTTTTATTCACAAATTCGTTTAAAGGAAGTTATAATGAATATTTAAACGTCGAATCTATCATGCATTATATGTTGTTTATCCTCTTTAACTCATAAGGAAACGAGTTCTTTATTTAATTATTCAATTAAATGAACAGATAATGAGTATCGTCAAATTTGTCATGCATTATATGTTGTTTATCCTTTCTTAACTCATAAGGAAAGGAGTTTTTTATTCAAAGATTCGTTTAAAAGAAGTGATAATGAGTATTTAGACGTCGAATTTATCATGCATTATATGTTGTTTATCCTTTCTTAACTCATAAGGAAACGAGTTCTTTATTCAATGATTTGATTTAATGAAGAGATAATGAGTCTTTAAACGTCAAATCTATCATGCATTATATGTTGTTTATCCTTTCTTAAATCATAAGGAAACGAGTTCTTTATTCAATGATTCGATTAAATGAAGAGATAATAAATCTTTCGAATCTATCATGCATTATATGTTGTTTATCCTTTCTTAACTCATAAAGAAATGAGTTCTTTATTTAATGATTCGATTAAACAAAGAGATATTAAGTATTTGAACGTCGAATCTATCATACATTATATATTGTTTATCCTTTCTTAACTAATAAGGAAAGGAGTTTTTCATTCACAAATTCGTTTAAAGGAAGTTATAATGAGTATTTAAACGTCGAATCTATCATGCATTATATGTTGTTTATCCTCTTTAACTCATAAGGAAACGAGTTCTTTATTTAATTATTCAATTAAATGAAGAGATAATGAGTATTTAAACGTCAAATCTGTCATGCATTATATGTTGTTTATCCTTTCTTAACTCATAAGGAAAGGAGTTTTTTATTCAAAGATTCGTTTAAAAGAAGTGATAATGAGTATTTAGACGTCGAATTTATCATACATTATATGTTTTTTATCCTTTCTTAAATCATAAGGAAACGAGTTCTTTATTCAATGATTCGATTAAATGAAGAGATAATAAATCTTTCGAATCTATCATGCATTATATGTTGTTTATCCTTTCTTAACTCATAAAGAAATGAGTTCTTTATTTAATGATTCGATTAAACAAAGAGATAATAAGTATTTGAACGTCGAATCTATCATACATTATATATTGTTTATCCTTTCTTAACTCAGAAGGAAAGGACTTTTTTATTCAAAGATTCGTTTAAAAGAAGTGATAATGAGTATTTGGACGTCGAATTTATCATGCATTATATGTTGTTTATCCTTTCTTAACTCATAAGGAAACAAGTTCTTTATTCAATGATTCGATTAAATGAAGAGATAATGAGTCTTTAAATATTGAATCTATCATGCATTATTTGTTGTTTATCCTTTCTTAACTCATAAGGAAACGAGTTCTTTATTCATGATTCGATTAAACGAAGAGATAATAAGTATTTGAAAGTCAAATCTATCATGCATTATATTTTGTTTATCCTTTCTTAACTCATAAGGAAAGGAGTTTTTATTCAAAAATTCATTTAAAAGAAGTGTTAATGAGTATTTAAACATTGAATCTATCATGCATTATATGTTGTTTATCCTTTCTTAACTCATAAGGAAACGAGTTCTTTATTTAATGATTCAATTAAATGAAGAGATAATGAGTCTTTAAACGTCAAATCTATCATGCATTATATGTTGTTTATCCTTTCTTAAATCATAAGGAAACGAGTTCTTTATTCAATGATTCGATTAAATGAAGAGATAATAAATCTTTAAACGTCGAATCTATCATGCATTATATGTTGTTTATCCTTTCTTAACTCATAAAGAAATGAGTTCTTTATTTAATGATTCGATTAAACAAAGAGATAATAAGTATTTGAACGTCGAATCTATCATACATTATATATTGTTTATCCTTTCTTAACTCAGAAGGAAAGGACTTTTTTATTCAAAGATTCGTTTAAAAGAAGTGATAATGAGTATTTGGACGTCGAATTTATCATGCATTATATGTTGTTTATCCTTTCTTAACTCATAAGGAAACAAGTTCTTTATTCAATGATTCGATTAAATGAAGAGATAATGAGTCTTTAAATATTGAATCTATCATGCATTATTTGTTGTTTATCCTTTCTTAACTCATAAGGAAACGAGTTCTTTATTCATGATTCGATTAAACGAAGAGATAATAAGTATTTGAAAGTCAAATCTATCATGCATTATATATTGTTTATCCTTTCTTAACTCATAAGGAAAGGAGTTTTTATTCAAAAATTCATTTAAAAGAAGTGTTAATGAGTATTTAAACATTGAATCTATCATGCATTATATGTTGTTTATCCTTTCTTAACTCATAAGGAAACGAGTTCTTTATTTAATGATTCAATTAAATGAAGAGATAATGAGTCTTTAAACGTCAAATCTATCATGCATTATATGTTGTTTATCCTTTCTTAACTCATAAGGAAACGAGTTCTTTATTCAATGATTCGATTAAATGAAGAGATAATAAGTCTTTAAACGTCGAATCTATCATGCTTTATATGTTGTTTATCTTTTCTTAACTCATAAAGAAATGAGTTCTTTATTCGATGATTCGATTAAATAAAGAGATAATTACTCTCTAGACGTCGAATCTATGCATTATATGTTGTTTATCCTTTCTTAACTCATAAAGAAACGAGTTCTTTATTCAATGATTCGATTAAACAAAGAGATAATGAATCTTTAGACGTTGAATCTATCATGCATTATATATTATTTATCCTTTCTTAACTCATAAAGAAACGAGTTCTTTATTAAATGATTCGATTAAACGAAGTGATAATGTGTCTTTAGACATCGAATCTATCATGCGTCATATGTTGTTTATCCTTTCTTAACTCATAAAGAAAAGAGTTCTTTATTCAATGATAAATAAACGAGTTTTTTATTCAATGATTCGATTAAACAAAGAAATAATAACTCTTCAGACATCGAATCTATCATGCATTATATATTGTTTATTCTTTCTTAACTCATATGGAAAGGAGTTTTTTATTCAACGATTCGATTAAACGAAGTGATAATGAGTCTTTAGACAACAAATCTATCATGCATTATACGTTGTTTATCCTTTCTTAACTCATAAGGAAACGAGTTCCTTATTCAATGATTCAATTAAATGAAGAGATAATAAGTCTTTAAACGTCGAATCTATCATGCATTATATATTATTTATCCTTTCTTAAATCATAAAGAAATGAGTTCTTTATTCAATGATTCGATTAAACAAAGAGATAATAAGTTTTTGAACGTCGAATCTAACATACATTATATATTGTTTATCCTTTCTTAACTCATAAGGAAAGGAGTTTTTTATTCAAAGATTTGTTTAAAAGAAGTGATAATGAGTATTTAAACGTCGAATTTATCATGCATTATATGTTGTTTATCCTTTCTTAACTCATAAGGAAACAAGTTCTTTATTCAACGATTCGATTAAATGAAGAGATAATGAGTCTTTAAACGTCGAATCTAGCATGCATTATATGTTGTTTATCCTTTCTTAACTCATAAGGAAACGAGTTCTTTATTCATGATTCGATTAAGCGAAGAGATAATAAGTATTTGAATGTCGAATCTACCATGCATTATATATTGTTTATCATTTCTTAACTCGTAAGGAAAGGAGTTTTTTATTAAAAAATTCATTTAAAAGAAGTGATAATGAGTATTTAGACGTCGAATCTATCATGCATTATATGTTGTTTATCCTTTCTTAACTATTAAGGAAACGAGTTCTTTATTTAATGATTCAATTAAATGAATAGAAAATGAGTTTTTAAACGTCAAATCTATCATGCATTATATGTTGTTTATCCTTTCTTAACTCATAAGGAAAGGAGTTTTTTATTCAAAGATTCGTTTAAAAGAAGGGATAATGAGTATTTAGACGTCAAATTTATCATGTATTATATGTTGTTCATCCTTTCTTAACTCATAAGGAAACGAGTTCTTTATTCAATGATTCGATTAAATGAACAGATAATGAGGCTTTAAGCGTCGAATCTATCATGCATTATATGTTGTTTATCCTTTCTTAACTCATAAGGAAACGAGTTCTTTATTCAATGATTCGATTAAATGAAGAGATAATAAGTCTTTAAACGTCGAATCTATCATGCATTATATGTTGGTTATCCTTTCTTAACTCATAAAGAAATGAGTACCTTAATCAATGATTCGATTAAACAAAGAGATAATAAGTATTTGAACGTCGAATCTATCATACATTATATATTGTTTATCCTTTCTTAACTCATAAGGAAAGGAGTTTTTTATTCAAAGATTCGTTTAAAAGAAGTGATAATGAGTATTTGGACGTCGAATTTATCATGCATTATATGTTGTTTATCCTTTCTTAACTCATAAGGAAACGAGTTCTTTATTCAATGATTCGATTAAATGAAGAGATAATGAGTCTTTAAACGTTGAATCTATCATGCATTATATGTTGTTTATCCTTTCTTAACTCATAAGGAAACAAGTTCTTTATTCAATGATTCGATTAAATGAAGAGATAATGAGTCTTTAAACGTCGAATCTTTCACGCATTATATGTTGTTTATCCTTTCTTAACTCATAAGGAAACGAGTTCTTTATTCATGATTCGATTAAACGAAGAGATAATAAGTATTGAACGTCGAATCTATCATGCATTATATATTGTTTATACTTTCTTAACTCATAAGGAAATGAGTTTTTTATTCAAAAATTCGTTTAAAAGAAGTGATAATGAGTATTTAAACGTCGAATCTATCATGCGTTATATGTTGTTTATCCTTTCTTAACTCATAAGGAAACGAGTTCTTTATTTAATGATTCAATTAAATGAAGAGATAATGAGTTTTTAAACGTCAAATCTATCATGCATTATATGTTGTTTATCCTTTCTTAACTCATAAGGAAAGGAGTTTTTTATTCAAAGATTCGTTTAAAAGAAGGGATAATGAGTATTTAGACGTCAAATTTATCATGTATTATATGTTGTTTATCCTTTCTTAACTCATAAGGAAACGAGTTCTTTATTCAATGATTCGATTAAATGAACAGATAATGAGTCTTTAAGCGTCGAATCTATCATGCATTATATATTGTTTATCCTTTCTTAACTCATAAGGAAACGAGTTCTTTATTCAATGATTCGATTAAATGAAGAGATAATAAGTCTTTAAACGTCGAATCTATCATGCATTATATGTTGTTTATCCTTTCTTAACTCATAAAGAAATGAGTACCTTAATCAATGATTCGATTAAATAAAGAGATAATAAGTATTTGAACGTCGAATCTATCATACATTATATATTGTTTATCCTTTCTTAACTCATAAGGACAGGAGTTTTTTATTCAAAGATTCGTTTAAAAGAAGTGATAATGAGTATTTGGACGTCGAATTTATCATGCATTATATGTTGTTTATCCTTTCTTAACTCATAAGGAAACGAGTTCTTTATTCAATGATTCGATTAAATGAAGAGATAATGAGTCTTTAAACGTTGAATCTATCATGCATTATATGTTGTTTATCCTTTCTTAACTCATAAGGAAACGAGTTCTTTATTCAATGATTCGATTAAATGAAGAGATAATGAGTCTTTAAACGTCGAATCTTTCATGCATTATATGTTGTTTATCCTTTCTTAACTCATAAGGAAACGAGTTCTTTATTCATGATTCGATTAAACGAAGAGATAATAAGTATTGAACGTCGAATCTATCATGCATTATATATTGTTTATACTTTCTTAACTCATAAGGAAATGAGTTTTTTATTCAAAAATTCGTTTAAAAGAAGTGATAATGAGTATTTAAACGTCGAATCTATCATGCGTTATATGTTGTTTATCCTTTCTTAACTCATAAGGAAACGAGTTCTTTATTTAATGATTCAATTAAGCGAAGAGATAATGAGTATTTGAATGTCGAATCTACCATGCATTATATATTGTTTATCATTTCTTAACTCGTAAGGAAAGGAGTTTTTTATTAAAAAATTCATTTAAAAGAAGTGATAATGAGTATTTAGACGTCGAATCTATCATGCATTATATGTTGTTTATCCTTTCTTAACTATTAAGGAAACGAGTTCTTTATTTAATGATTCAATTAAATGAATAGAAAATGAGTTTTTAAACGTCAAATCTATCATGCATTATATGTTGTTTATCCTTTCTTAACTCATAAGGAAAGGAGTTTTTTATTCAAAGATTCGTTTAAAAGAAGGGATAATGAGTATTTAGACGTCAAATTTATCATGTATTATATGTTGTTCATCCTTTCTTAACTCATAAGGAAACGAGTTCTTTATTCAATGATTCGATTAAATGAACAGATAATGAGTCTTTAAGCGTCGAATCTATCATGCATTATATGTTGTTTATCCTTTCTTAACTCATAAGGAAACGAGTTCTTTATTCAATGATTCGATTAAATGAAGAGATAATAAGTCTTTAAACGTCGAATCTATCATGCATTATATGTTGGTTATCCTTTCTTAACTCATAAAGAAATGAGTACCTTAATCAATGATTCGATTAAACAAAGAGATAATAAGTATTTGAACGTCGAATCTATCATACATTATATATTGTTTATCCTTTCTTAACTCATAAGGAAAGGAGTTTTTTATTCAAAGATTCGTTTAAAAGAAGTGATAATGAGTATTTGGACGTCGAATTTATCATGCATTATATGTTGTTTATCCTTTCTTAACTCATAAGGAAACGAGTTCTTTATTCAATGATTCGATTAAATGAAGAGATAATGAGTCTTTAAACGTTGAATCTATCATGCATTATATGTTGTTTATCCTTTCTTAACTCATAAGGAAACAAGTTCTTTATTCAATGATTCGATTAAATGAAGAGATAATGAGTCTTTAAACGTCGAATCTTTCATGCATTATATGTTGTTTATCCTTTCTTAACTCATAAGGAAATGAGTTCTTTATTCATGATTCGATTAAACGAAGAGATAATAAGTATTGAACGTCGAATCTATCATGCATTATATATTGTTTATACTTTCTTAACTCATAAGGAAATGAGTTTTTTATTCAAAAATTCGTTTAAAAGAAGTGATAATGAGTATTTAAACGTCGAATCTATCATGCGTTATATGTTGTTTATCCTTTCTTAACTCATAAGGAAACGAGTTCTTTATTTAATGATTCAATTAAATGAAGAGATAATGAGTTTTTAAACGTCAAATCTATCATGCATTATATGTTGTTTATCCTTTCTTAACTCATAAGGAAAAGAGTTTTTTATTCAAAGATTCATTTAAAAGAAGGGATAATGAGTATTTAGACGTCAAATTTATCATGTATTATATGTTGTTTATCCTTTCTTAACTCATAAGGAAACGAGTTCTTTATTCAATGATTCGATTAAATGAACAGATAATGAGTCTTTAAGCGTCGAATCTATCATGCATTATATGTTGTTTATCCTTTCTTAACTCATAAGGAAACGAGTTCTTTATTCAATGATTCGATTAAATGAAGAGATAATAAGTCTTTAAACGTCGAATCTATCATGCATTATATGTTGTTTATCCTTTCTTAACTCATAAAGAAATGAGTACCTTAATCAATGATTCGATTAAACAAAGAGATAATAAGTATTTGAACGTCGAATCTATCATACATTATATATCGTTTATCCTTTCTTAACTCATAAGGAAAGGAGTTTTATATTCAAAGATTCGTTTAAAAGAAGTGATAATGAGTATTTGGACGTCGAATTTATCATGCATTATATGTTGTTTATCCTTTCTTAACTCATAAGGAAACGAGTTCTTTATTCAATGATTCGATTAAATGAAGAGATAATGAGTCTTTAAACGTTGAATCTATCATGCATTATATGTTGTTTATCCTTTCTTAACTCATAAGGAAACGAGTTCTTTATTCAATGATTCGATTAAATGAAGAGATAATGAGTCTTTAAACGTCGAATCTTTCATGCATTATATGTTGTTTATCCTTTCTTAACTCATAAGGAAACGAGTTCTTTATTCATGATTCGATTAAACGAAGAGATAATAAGTATTGAACGTCGAATCTATCATGCATTATATATTGTTTATACTTTCTTAACTCATAAGGAAATGAGTTTTTTATTCAAAAATTCGTTTAAAAGAAGTGATAATGAGTATTTAAACGTCGAATCTATCATGCGTTATATGTTGTTTATCCTTTCTTAACTCATAAGGAAACGAGTTCTTTATTTAATGATTCAATTAAATGAAGAGATAATGAGTTTTTAAACGTCAAATCTATCATGCATTATATGTTGTTTATCCTTTCTTAACTCATAAGGAAAGGAGTTTTTTATTCAAAGATTCGTTTAAAAGAAGGGATAATGAGTATTTAGACGTCAAATTTATCGTGTATTATATGTTGTTTATCCTTTCTTAACTCATAAGGAAACGAGTTCTTTATTCAATGATTCGATTAAATGAACAGATAATGAGTCTTTAAGCGTCGAATCTATCATGCATTATATCTTGTTTATCCTTTCTTAACTCATAAGGAAACGAGTTCTTTATTCAATGATTCGATTAAATGAAGAGATAATAAGTCTTTAAACGTCGAATCTATCATGCATTATATGTTGTTTATCCTTTCTTAACTCAAAAAGAAATGAGTACCTTAATCAATGATTCGATTAAACAAAGAGATAATAAGTATTTGAATGTCGAATCTATCATACATTATATATTGTTTATCCTTTCTTAACTCATAAGGAAAGGAGTTTTTTATTCAAAGATTCGTTTAAAAGAAGTGATAATGAGTATTTGGACGTCGAATTTATCATGCATTATATGTTGTTTATCCATTCTTAACTCATAAGGAAACGAGTTCTTTATTCAATGATTCGATTAAATGAAGAGATAATGAGTCTTTAAACGTTGAATCTATCATGCATTATATGTTGTTTATCCTTTCTTAACTCATAAGGAAACGAGTTCTTTATTCAATGATTCGATTAAATGAACAGATAATGAGTCTTTAAGCGTCGAATCTATCATGCATTATATGTTGTTTATCCTTTCTTAACTCATAAGGAAACGAGTTCTTTATTCAATGATTCGATTAAATGAAGAGATAATAAGTCTTTAAACGTCGAATCTATCATGCATTATATGTTGTTTATCCTTTCTTAACTCATAAAGAAATGAGTACCTTAATCAATGATTCGATTAAACAAAGAGATAATAAGTATTTGAACGTCGAATCTATCATACATTATATATTGTTTATCCTTTCTTAACTCATAAGGACAGGAGTTTTATATTCAAAGATTCGTTTAAAAGAAGTGATAATGAGTATTTGGACGTCGAATTTATCATGCATTATATGTTGTTTATCCTTTCTTAACTCATAAGGAAACGAGTTCTTTATTCAATGATTCGATTAAATGAAGAGATAATGAGTCTTTAAACGTTGAATCTATCATGCATTATATGTTGTTTATCCTTTCTTAACTCATAAGGAAACGAGTTCTTTATTCAATGATTCGATTAAATGAAGAGATAATGAGTCTTTAAACGTCGAATCTTTCATGCATTATATGTTGTTTATCCTTTCTTAACTCATAAGGAAACGAGTTCTTTATTCATGATTCGATTAAACGAAGAGATAATAAGTATTGAACGTCGAATCTATCATGCATTATATATTGTTTATACTTTCTTAACTCATAAGGAAATGAGTTTTTTATTCAAAAATTCGTTTAAAAGAAGTGATAATGAGTATTTAAACGTCGAATCTATCATGCGTTATATGTTGTTTATCCTTTCTTAACTCATAAGGAAACGAGTTCTTTATTTAATGATTCAATTAAATGAAGAGATAATGAGTTTTTAAACGTCAAATCTATCATGCATTATATGTTGTTTATCCTTTCTTAACTCATAAGGAAAGGAGTTTTTTATTCAAAGATTCGTTTAAAAGAAGGGATAATGAGTATTTAGACGTCAAATTTATCGTGTATTATATGTTGTTTATCCTTTCTTAACTCATAAGGAAACGAGTTCTTTATTCAATGATTCGATTAAATGAACAGATAATGAGTCTTTAAGCGTCGAATCTATCATGCATTATATGTTGTTTATCCTTTCTTAACTCATAAGGAAACGAGTTCTTTATTCAATGATTCGATTAAATGAAGAGATAATAAGTCTTTAAACGTCGAATCTATCATGCATTATATGTTGTTTATCCTTTCTTAACTCAAAAAGAAATGAGTACCTTAATCAATGATTCGATTAAACAAAGAGATAATAAGTATTTGAACGTCGAATCTATCATACATTATATATTGTTTATCATTTCTTAACTCATAAGGAAAGGAGTTTTTTATTCAAAGATTCGTTTAAAAGAAGTGATAATGAGTATTTGGACGTCGAATTTATCATGCATTATATGTTGTTTATCCTTTCTTAACTCATAAGGAAACGAGTTCTTTATTCAATGATTCGATTAAATGAAGAGATAATGAGTCTTTAAACGTTGAATCTATCATGCATTATATGTTGTTTATCCTTTCTTAACTCATAAGGAAACGAGTTCTTTATTCAATGATTCGATTAAATGAAGAGATAATGAGTCTTTAAACGTCGAATCTTTCATGCATTATATGTTGTTTATCCTTTCTTAACTCATAAGGAAACGAGTTCTTTATTCATGATTCGATTAAACGAAGAGATAATAAGTATTGAACGTCGAATCTATCATGCATTATATATTGTTTATACTTTCTTAACTCATAAGGAAATGAGTTTTTTATTCAAAAATTCGTTTAAAAAAGTGATAATGAGTATTTAAACGTCGAATCTATCATGCGTTATATGTTGTTTATCCTTTCTTAACTCATAAGAAAACGAGTTCTTTATTTAATGATTCAATTAAATGAAGAGATAATGAGTTTTTAAACGTCAAATCTATCATGCATTATATGTTGTTTATCCTTTCTTAACTCATAAGGAAAAGAGTTTTTTATTCAAAGATTCATTTAAAAGAAGGGATAATGAGTATTTAGACGTCAAATTTATCATGTATTATATGTTGTTTATCCTTTCTTAACTCATAAGGAAACGAGTTCTTTATTCAATGATTCGATTAAATGAACAGATAATGAGTCTTTAAGCGTCGAATCTATCATGCATTATATGTTGTTTATCCTTTCTTAACTCATAAGGAAACGAGTTCTTTATTCAATGATTCGATTAAATGAAGAGATAATAAGTCTTTAAACGTCGAATCTATCATGCATTATATGTTGTTTATCCTTTCTTAACTCATAAAGAAATGAGTACCTTAATAAATGATTCGATTAAACAAAGAGATAATAAGTATTTGAACGTCGAATCTATCATACATTATATATCGTTTATCCTTTCTTAACTCATAAGGAAAGGAGTTTTATATTCAAAGATTCGTTTAAAAGAAGTGATAATGAGTATTTGGACGTCGAATTTATCATGCATTATATGTTGTTTATCCTTTCTTAACTCATAAGGAAACGAGTTCTTTATTCAATGATTCGATTAAATGAAGAGATAATGAGTCTTGAAACGTTGAATCTATCATGCATTATATGTTGTTTATCCTTTCTTAACCCATAAGGAAACGAGTTCTTTATTCAATGATTCGATTAAATGAACAGATAATGAGTCTTTAAGCGTCGAATCTATCATGCATTATATGTTGTTTATCCTTTCTTAACTCATAAGGAAACGAGTTCTTTATTCAATGATTCGATTAAATGAAGAGATAATAAGTCTTTAAACGTCGAATCTATCATGCATTATATGTTGTTTATCCTTTCTTAACTCATAAAGAAATGAGTACCTTAATCAATGATTCGATTAAACAAAGAGATAATAAGTATTTGAACGTCGAATCTATCATACATTATATATTGTTTATCCTTTCTTAACTCATAAGGAAAGGAGTTTTATATTCAAAGATTCGTTTAAAAGAAGTGATAATGAGTATTTGGACGTCGAATTTATCATGCATTATATGTTGTTTATCCTTTCTTAACTCATAAGGAAACGAGTTCTTTATTCAATGATTCGATTAAATGAAGAGATAATGAGTCTTTAAACGTTGAATCTATCATGCATTATATGTTGTTTATCCTTTCTTAACTCATAAGGAAACGAGTTCTTTATTCAATGATTCGATTAAATGAAGAGATAATGAGTCTTTAAACGTCGAATCTTTCATGCATTATATGTTGTTTATCCTTTCTTAACTCATAAGGAAACGAGTTCTTTATTCATGATTCGATTAAACGAAGAGATAATAAGTATTGAACGTCGAATCTATCATGCATTATATATTGTTTATACTTTCTTAACTCATAAGGAAATGAGTTTTTTATTCAAAAATTCGTTTAAAAGAAGTGATAATGAGTATTTAAACGTCGAATCTATCATGCGTTATATGTTGTTTATCCTTTCTTAACTCATAAGGAAACGAGTTCTTTATTTAATGATTCAATTAAATGAAGAGATAATGAGTTTTTAAACGTCAAATCTATCATGCATTATATGTTGTTTATCCTTTCTTAACTCATAAGGAAAGGAGTTTTTTATTCAAAGATTCGTTTAAAAGAAGGGATAATGAGTATTTAGACGTCAAATTTATCGTGTATTATATGTTGTTTATCCTTTCTTAACTCATAAGGAAACGAGTTCTTTATTCAATGATTCGATTAAATGAACAGATAATGAGTCTTTAAGCGTCGAATCTATCATGCATTATATGTTGTTTATCCTTTCTTAACTCATAAGGAAACGAGTTCTTTATTCAATGATTCGATTAAATGAAGAGATAATAAGTCTTTAAACGTCGAATCTATCATGCATTATATGTTGTTTATCCTTTCTTAACTCAAAAAGAAATGAGTACCTTAATCAATGATTCGATTAAACAAAGAGATAATAAGTATTTGAACGTCGAATCTATCATACATTATATATTGTTTATCCTTTCTTAACTCATAAGGAAAGGAGTTTTTTATTCAAAGATTCGTTTAAAAGAAGTGATAATGAGTATTTGGACGTCGAATTTATCATGCATTATATGTTGTTTATCCTTTCTTAACTCATAAGGAAACGAGTTCTTTATTCAATGATTCGATTAAATGAAGAGATAATGAGTCTTTAAACGTTGAATCTATCATGCATTATATGTTGTTTATCCTTTCTTAACTCATAAGGAAACGAGTTCTTTATTAAATGATTCGATTAAATGAAGAGATAATGAGTCTTTAAACGTCGATTCTTTCATGCATTATATGTTGTTTATCCTTTCTTAACTCATAAGGAAACGAGTTCTTTATTCATGATTCGATTAAACGAAGAGATAATAAGTATTGAACGTCGAATCTATCATGCATTATATATTGTTTATACTTTCTTAACTCATAAGGAAATGAGTTTTTTATTCAAAAATTCGTTTAAAAGAAGTGATAATGAGTATTTAAACGTCGAATCTATCATGCATTATATGTTGTTTATCCTTTCTTAACTCATAAGGAAACGAGTTCTTTATTTAATGATTCAATTAAATGAAGAGATAATGAGTATTTAAATGTCAAATCTATCATGCATTATATGTTGTTTATCCTTTCTTAACTCATAAGGAAAGGAGTTTTTTATTCAAAGATTCGTTGAAATGAAGTGATAATGAGTATTTAGACGTCGAATTTATCATGCATTATATGTTGTTTATCCTTTCTTAACTCATAAGGAAACGAGTTCTTTATTCAATGATTCGATTAAATGAATAGATAATGAGTCTTTAAGCGTCGAATCTATCATGCATTATATGTTGTTTATCTTTTCTTAACTCATATGAAAACGAGTTCTTTATTCAATGATTCGATTAAATGAAGATGTAATAAGTCTTTAAACGTCGAATCTATCATGCATTATATGTTGTTTATCCTTTCTTAACTCTTAAAAAAATGAGTTATTTATTCAATGATTCAATTAAACAAAGAGATAATAAGTATTTGAACATCGAATCTATCATACATTATATATTGTTTATCCTTTCTTAACTCATAAGTAAAGGAGTTTTTTATTAAAAGATTCATTTAAAAGAAGTGATAATGAGTATTTAAACGTCGAATCTATCATGCATTATAAGTTGTTTATCCTTTCTTAACTCATAAGGAAATGAGTTCTTTATTTAATGATTCAATTAAATGAAGAGATAATGAGTATTTAAACATCAAATCTATCATGCATTATATGTTGTTTATCCTTTCTTAACTCATAAGGAAAGGAGTTTTTTATTCAAAGATTCGTTTAAAAGAAGTGATAATGAGTATTTATACGTCGAATTTATCATGCATTATATGTTGTTTATCCTTTCTTAATTAAGGAAACGAGTTCTTTATTCAATGATTCGATTAAATGAAGATAATAAGTCTTTAAACGTCGAATCTATCATGCATTATATGTTGTTTTTCTTTTCTTAACTCATAAAGAAATGAGTTCTTTATTCAATGATTCGATTTAACAAAGAGATAATTACTCTTTAGACGTCGAATCTATCATGCATTATATATTGTTTATCCTTTCTTAAAGCATATGGAAAGGAGTTTTTTATTCAACGATTCATCTAAACGAAGTGATAATGAGTCTTTAGACGTCGAATCTATCATGCATTATATGTTGTTTATCCTTTCTTAACTCATAAATACACGAGTTCTTTATTCAATGATTCGATTAAATGAAGAGATAATAAGTCTTTAAACGTCGAATCTATCATGCATTATATGTTGTTTATCTTTTATTAACTCATAAAGAAATGAGTTCTTTATTCGATGATTCGATTAAACAAAGAGATAATTACTCTCTAGACGTCGAATCTATCATGCATTATATGTTGTTTATCCTTTCTTAACTCATAAAGAAACGAGTTCTTTATTCAATGATTAAATTAAACAAAGAGATAATGAATCTTTAGATGTGGAATCTATCATGCATTATATATCATTTATCCTTTCTTAACTCATATGGAAAGGAGTTTTTATTCAACGATTCGATTAAACGAAGTGATAATGAGTCTTTAGATGACGAATCTATCATGCATTATACTTTGTTTATCCTTTCTTAACTCATAAAGAAATAAGTTTTTTATTCAATGATTCGATTAAATGAAGAGATAATAAGTCTTTCACGTTGAATCTATCATGCATTATATGTTGTTTATCCTTTCTTAACTCATAAAGAAGTGAGTTCTTTATTCAATGATTCGATTAAACAAAGAGATAATGAGTATTTGAACGTCGAATCTATCATACATTATATATTGTTTATCCTTTCTTAACTCATAAGGAAAGGAGTTTTTTATTCAAAGATTTGTTTAAAAGAAGTGATAATGAGTATCTAGAAGTCAAATTTATCATGCATTATATGTTGTTTATCCTTTCTTAACTCATAAGGAAACGAGTTCTTTAGTCAATGATTCGATAAAATGAAGAGATAATGAGTCTTTAAACGTCGAATCTATCATGCATTATATGTTGTTTATCCTTTCTTAACTCATAAGGAAACGAGTTCTATATTCATGATTCGATTAAACGAAGATATAATAAGTATTTGAATGTTGAATCTACCATGCATTATATATCGTTTATCCTTTCTTAACTCGTAAGGAAAGGAGTTTTTTATTCAAAAATTCGTTTAAAAGAAGTTATAATGAGTATTTAGACGTCGAATCTATCATGCATTATATGTTTTTTATCCTTTCTTAACTCATAAGGAAATGAGTTCTTTATTTAATGATTCAATTAAATGAAGAGATAATGAGTCTTTAAACGTCAAATCTATCATGCATTATATGTTGTTTATCCTTTCTTAACTCATAAGGAAACGAGTTCCTTATTCAGTGATTCGATTAAATGAAGAGATAATAAGTCTTTAAACGTCGAATCTATCATGCATTATATGTTTTTTATCTTTTCTTAACTCATAAAGAAATGAGTTCTTTATTCGATGATTCGATTAAATAAAGAGATAATTACTCTCTAGACGTCGAATCTATCATGCATTATATGTTGTTTATCCTTTCTTAACTCATAAAGAAACGAGTTCTTTATTCAATGATTCGATTAAACAAAGAGATAATGAATCTTTAGACTTTGAATCTATCATGCATTATATATTGTTTATCCTTTCTTAACTCATAAAGAAACCAGTTTTTTATTAAATGATTCGATTAAACGAAGTGATAATGAGTCTTTAGACGTCGAATCTATCATGCATCATATGTTGTTTATCCTTTCTTAACTCATAAAGAAAAGAGTTCTTTATTCAATGATAAATAAACGAGTTTTTTATTCAATGATTCGATTAAACAAAGAGATAATAACTCTTCAGACATCAAATCTATCATGCATTATATATTGTTTATTCTTTCTTAACTCATATGGAAAGGAGTTTTTATTCAACGATTCGATTAAACGAAGTGATAATGAGTCTTTAGACGACGAATTTATCATGCATTATACGTTGTTTATCCTTTCTTAACTCATGAGGAAATGAGTTCCTTATTCAATGATTCAATTAAATGAAGAGATAATAAGTCTTTAAACGTCGAATCTATCATGCATTATATATTATTTTTCCTTTCTTAAATCATAAAGAAATGAGTTCTTTATTCAATGATTCGATTAAACAAAGAGAAAATAAGTTTTTGAACGTCGAATCTAACACACACTATTGATTAGCCATAACTTGTAGTCGGGTTGACCAATTCAAGAATTTATCGAACCACAGGGAGGTCGATGCTAGCACTTAAGCGATATCACGTTTATCACGATTTTATAGAGACGAATCATAGATGGATGGTTTGGGTAACAAGTAATTAAATGAAAGTAGACAAACAATAATCCAATGACAAGATAAAAATGATGAATGAGTGATTTTCCAAATTGAGTAGAAGTGAGATTAACAACACTAATGAAGTGGTAACTTATGGATTCATGCATTAAACTCATATGTATCAAGGGTTAAGACTAAGGGCCAACACTTATACCACCTAAACTTCCTCTCGAAATGAATAGGATGTAGATCATTTACACAATCTCAAAATAGCTCAAAGGTTGGTTCTAAATTAAACTATTCCAACTAGGTACTAAGTTCAATTATAGAATCCCTTCAAATAATCAATTGACTTCTCAATCTAACTAATCACATGTTCCATCAAAGGGTTCTAAATAATAAAGGACTTCTCAATCACTTTACCATCTATAATGCACATGAGGTTTTTGATGAAATGATTCACTTGACTATCCTAAGCACATCATTGATTTCTCAATCTAATCATATAATTAGAACAATCAAACACACAAAACATCATAGATCTCAAGATATATAAGCACCAATGATAGAAAATCAAATATCCCCATCAACATATGAATTTAATTACATAGATCCACAAATTAACCAACAACCTTCATGTTGCTAATCTCACAAGGGAGATTAGCCTACAATCTTCATAAGATCCATAACATAGACATTATAATTCTTACAAATCATGATAAACTAAAGGATTAACACAAAATTGGAATGAAAAAACTCCCTTGGAAATGGATCCAATTGAATCTCCCTTCTTCCTTTGGTGATCACCCAAGCTTCCTTGCTTCTTCACTTGATTTGGATGGAGGAAATTATGGAGAGATGATGTAGATCTCAAAATGGATGAATGGGATGGAGAATATGGTGTGAAATCAAAGGAATGGTGTGTGAGGTGTGTGGGAACAGTAGAATTTCGGATCTCCCTTTAAAATGTTGAATGGATTGGTATTTATACCCCATGGAGACCTTCTAGAAGAATTGTAAAAAATATCCTGTTCTGGTGCCGACACGAGTCGTGCTACGTAGCACGGGTCGTGTCGTGTCAGGACATGCGGCACACGAGTCGTTCTGCGTCGCACGGCCAAAGGGTGGCCGTGTTGAATGCCTAGACGTCGCCGCACGGCCTCCGCTTACAGGCCCGTGTCTTGTACACGGGTCGTGCTCCGCAACACGGGTCGTGCGCCACAACACGACCAAGTGGTGGTCGTGTTGGATAAATAGATGCCGCCGCACGACCATTCTGGACAGGCCCGTGTCTGGCACACGGGCCATTTTGCTGCAACACGAGCCGTGTTGACAGCACGGCTAGCCGTGTTCTTGCACCTTTGTTTCTTCTTCTTTGTTTGATCTTCCTTCTTCATTTTTACTCCATTTTCACCTGTTATATGTATGTTTAAGATCATTCTCACACATTCCTATGAAAATACATAACACCACCAAAATACACGAAAATACGGATAAAACAATACGCAAAATACACTCAAAAAGGCACTAAAATCTAGGTGAAAATAACGACAATCACACCCCCAAACTTGAAGTATTGTTCGTCCCCAAACAATGAAAATGATAGACTGAGGGAGAAGCTTTCACCTAGTAAAAAGACTAAACGAATACAAGTAAGAACACATCATTAGCAACAAGAATTTCAAATCATGCTAAGCTAACCTACAACATTAGATTCATGATAAGAGAAATTAACAAGTTCAATCAAAAGAGAATAAAGAGCAATATAGTCCTTTTAGTCTAAGCCTCATATAAGTTTATCAATTTCCCTCGACACTCTTTAAATAAGGTAAATCAACACTCATCAATCAATTGGCTCGACTCACCATACACTTGCTCGTAGACTCTATTCACAAACCACCAAAAATTTAATCAATGATCAAAAAGGTCTTTAATTAAGAATGTAATGATAGGCTCTTTGGTAGGGTAGGAAGAATATAGGTAAAAGTGACTAAATGAGTGTAAGTAATCGAAGAGGTAGCTACTTTCTTCCATCCCTTCACATTCTTTTTCTTCCTTTCTTTTCTTTATTGATCATAAGCACTAATCATCACTTTCTTGGATTTTTGAGCTTCTTATAGATTCATGCCTCTTTTCTTTGACTCTTAAGTACTTGAGCATATTATTGTTGCTTGCTCATTTTCTTGTTTTGAAATTGCATGTCCATTCTTTCTTATGCTTTTTTCATCCTTTTTCTTACTTATTTACCATTTCCTCTTTCTCTTTTGTTATCTCATCACACCTTTCTAGCCACCATCTTCTTTATTACTCACACTAAAGGTATATATCTTAGGCTCATGTGGGTAATTAAAGCTTGTAATGTGCTATCTTCACAATAAATAGGCTTATAGGCTCAAAGTGGTTTACTAGGGATGATTTTTAAAGGTAAGGAAATATTTGGCAATGGCTATACATGACAAGGATGGCCTTAAATCATTTCATCGATCTCCATTAATCGGATTCATTCCTAAAGTCTTTGAGCAAGTATTTAGTTTATCAAAACTCAACCGATCCACTCATGAAAAGGTACCATGTATACATGGTCGAGGCTCAAATTCTCACAAGTTTATGCTCGACTTAAAAGGACTTATTACAACTTATTCATTCTTTTAATTGAATTAGTTAAATAAAACATATCACAATTCGAAATAGTAGAGTTCCTTAATCATAATTCGACCTCACTTATCACCATAATGCATCATCACTCATATTCAAAACGACTCACAACCTCCCAAACAAACCACCAAATCAAACCTAAACACGAAAAAACCAAAGAAACAACAAAACGACAAAAGCAAAAACACAAAGACAACAATAAAAGAAAAGATACAAAGAAAATTCACCCCATCCATAGTCAATACACAACAAAAATCATCTCAATCCTTAATTGAAAGAAAAGTACGAAATTAAACATCCCAAAACAAAACAATATGAAGTCTCAAATCCAACACAAATTAAATAACTATAGAACATGAACTAATGAAGTGTCGAACACCAAAAGTACTCCCTTAGTTATCCGGAGGCGGAGGGGGTTGATTATGCCATGATCCCCAAGGAGTATAAGCACGAGGTGTGGTAGGGAATTGGAAATTGAACATCCTTGTGATCATCTCTTCCATGTTGTTCGAGCGTGATCGTGTATTCTCTTCATAGTACTCCCTACGACGCTGCCCTTCATGGATCTCCCTTATCATTGCACCCTGCCTCTGCTGCTCCTCTCGGAACTCTCTCATCTCATCTCCAAGCGCCTGCTGCGTCTGCCTGATCTCCATGAGTTCGTTCTCCAGAAGATTCCATCTTGCATTCCCCTCTCTTGGTCCATCTCCTTCCTCTTGTTCTTCTTCTTCTTGCTCAAATGCTGGAGGCTCTAGTGCAGGCTCTTCAAATTCCACCTGATGATGTTGCTCTTCCTCCCTTACATCCATGTCCATCGGCTCAGCTCTCAGATTCCTTAGCTCAGGATTCTCATCCACTCTATCTGCTGGAGCACTGCTTCCACTCCATCTCTATTCTCTCGGTAGAAAGCTCTCACGACTGCGGAGTGGTTAGGACTCGCCATTGCTAAATTCTGATGCTTTCTTCGTCCTTGCAGTGTGGTGAGCTCAGGAGCAGGTAGAGGGAATGGAGCTCCCTTATCTTGCTTCAAGCAATACATATTTCCTATGAATGATAGGAACTCCATCCTTATGAGTTGATTGTACGTGAGCCCTTCACTAATCATCGAGTGTTGCATCCCTCTAAGGTCGATGCCTAACCCTTGAGCAATCATTGTCACCATTCCTCCAATCATAATCCCTCTAGTGTTCTCTCTCTTCGCCACTCTCTCTGCATGCTGAACGAAATGAGCTGCAATGTTCACTGTGAACTCTTTGAATATACTGTACATGATGTACAACTGCTTTTCCTTATGGCTGTCCCTTTTGACGAACTTGGAATGTACTCTGGAGGCTCAGTCCCATCCTCAACCAATTTTCTCCACCACGTTTGTTGATTGAAACCCCCTTGTGGTACGAAGTTCTGATGGCCTCTCATGATTGGGCACCCAAAAAATCTATTCAGCTCATTCACAGGTATCTTCTCCCACATCTCATTGTTTAACTGAAATGTGATAGCAATAGGAAACTTGTTCCTATCTCTGTGAACTTCCAAGGTGCTCATGAACTCGGCTGTAAGGTGGAGATAAGTGGGAGGTCTCTTATCGAAAAACTCCTCCATTTCCACTCGACGGAATAGAGTCCTCAGATCACCTTCTATTCCAAGGCCTTCCATGGTTGCTTGATCTTGGAATCGAGTTGCCCTAATCTTTGGGATTATGTACTCCCATCTCAATGCGTACTTCTCCCATTCCATGAACTCTACTCCAAAATTCTCAGGGTGTTGGTCTTTCATTAGCAGTTTGGCATCAAGGTTGGACAGTTCCATATCTGACTCAATGAAAATGAAGTCCTCATTGCGTTTCCTCACTCTTCTTTCAGCCATCTACAATGTCCAACATAATTCAAATTAGTTTCAAGTTAACTCAAAACAAAATGTCTCATGTTGATTAGAATTATCACTAGTTATTCAACTAAGTGTTAATCCTAGCACATATTCAAGCACAATAAACATTTTGTTTCAAAGACTTAACATTTCGATCCAATCAACTTAACACAAAGTTATTTCAAAAATTTCATTCAATCACTCACTTTCAACATCCTAATCCTCTCATTCTTTCATAACATTTCACTTTTTCAATGGGCACAATTCAATTCAATAATGCTTCATGTAAAAACTTTGAATTCTAATTTGAATTTTCATTTAGGCATTTCATCAAACACTTGGCATGCACCTATTTCACAATTCAATTCAACAAGTCTTAACTATGCTTTCATGCTCAATTCCTGAATACCTAAACTAATTCACATCAATACAATCATCATAGAAGCATTATTAATCAATTTAACAATCACATGCCCTAAATTAATCATCCTAAAACAATTATCCCCAAATTCATCCTTCATGAACCCTAAATCTAATCAAAATTTAATCAATCCAACAATTAAATATGCAAATTCATGTTTCACTATCCTAGACATGCTTTATACATTCCATCATTCAAAACCCATACATGAATTTCGCCATTCATACCTCGAATTGAGAATTAGGGCACAAGAAGACATACCTTGAATTCTATTGAACAAAATGTAGGGGATTGTTGTTTATGCTTTGAAGTTCACCTTCTACACTCACAATCTTACCACTCTTTGGTGTTTAGAGGATGATGGGTGGAGTTTCGACTGGAAATTCACGGTGGAATGAGTTTTTGGCCTTCGAGCTGTGTTCAGAATCTGCCTTTTAAAATGCTGCTTCAGACCCGACACGAGTCGTGTCACGCAACACGGCCATAAGGTGCCCGTGTTGCGTGTTCTGGTGCTCCCGCACGGCCAAAGTGTACAGGGTCGTGTCGGCTACACGACTCGAGTCTCGTGATTGGACACGACCCGTGTCACGCAACACGACCAAATCCTGCTCGTGTTGGACTAACTGATGTCGCCGCACGGCCAAAGCTAACAGGGCCGTGTCGGCGACACGAGGCGTGTCACTACTCCCTTGAATCTTCCACTTTTCATCTTCAACTCTTGTCTTTCCTTGTTTCCATGCTTCCAAAACTCCCTATTCATGCTCACACTTCATCAACATCATTAGTTCAATCATAATATCAACACAAAAGGACTATCCACTTCAACACCACCAAAACGAATCAAAACTAAACCGAACTTATGAGAAAATTTCAAATTTGGCTCAAAAACACACGAATGCATGTCAACATAGAATATAATATATCATATCACATCATATCCCCCCAAACTTGAATTGTAACAAGAGTTTCAAAGAAAGTTTGCAAAAAGTGGTACGATATACCGTTCACATCAATGACACACACTTAGAATGTTTTAAAAAAATCTTCTCCTCATAAGCACAATCCACCTACGAAACCAAAAGAAAACAAAACAAGAAAAGAAATATATACAAACCTAAACTACTAAAAGGATACGGCTCTCAAGAAGAGAAGGTGTCAACATATACCAACTCCCTTTGAGAGGGAGAATGGTAATGCTTAACCCTATGACCATTGACAATAAAAGAATTCCCATCCGATCCCTCAAGCATTAAAGATCCATTTTCTCTAACTTCAATCACCTCGTATGGACCGGTCCATTTTGAACGAAGCTTTCCGGGAAACAGTTTCAATCTCGAATTGAACAAAAGTACTCTATCCCCCAGTATAAACTACTTTGCTTTGATTCTTTCATCATGCCATCGTTTCAGCTTCTCCTTGACAATTTGTGAGTTTGAATATGCTTCCTCACGAAATTCCTCAAGCTCAATCAATTGAAGGCATCTTTTCTTTCCCGATTCTTTCTCCTCAAGATTTAACTTCCTCAATGCCCATAAAGCCTTGTGTTCTATTTCAACCGGAAGATGACATGCTTTCCCATAGACAAGTTTATACGGAGACAAACCAAGAGTGGTCTTGTACGCCGTTCGATAAGCCCAAAGCGCATCATCTGGCTTAGAATACCAATCCTTCCTATTCCCCTTTACTGTCTTCTCAAGTACAAGCTTTACTTGCCTATTTGATACCTCCGCCAAACCATTTGTTTGCGGATGATAAGGTGTTGACACCTTGTGCTTCACTCCATAGCTTCTCAAAAGCTTTTCAATGATCTTGTTTATGAAATGAGTCCCTTGATCGCTAATGATTGCCTTTGGTACTCCAAACCTTGCAAAAATGTTCTTCTTCAAGAAAGCTTTGACAATTAGAGCATCATTTGTTCTTGTAGGAATTGCTTCTACCCATTTAGACACATAGTCTACCGCAAGCAAAATGTAAAGAAAACCATTGGAAGACGGAAATGGGCCCATGAAGTCCATCCCCCAAACGTCAAACACTTCAACTTCAAAGATGTTCTTCATAGGCATCTCATCTCTTTGTCCAATACTTCCAATTCTTTGGCATCTATCACACTCCATGACGTATTCTTTGCAATCCTTGAACAATGTTGGCCAAAACAATCCCGACTGTAAGATCTTAGCTCCCGTCTTTTGAAACCCAAAGTGTCCTCCACATGGTAAACTATGGCACTTCTCCATGACACTTAGTTTTTCTTCCTCCGGAATACACCTCCGTATGATACCATCCGGACAATGCTTAAACAACAAAGGATCATCCCAAAAATATTCTTTAACATCATGGTAGAACTTTTTCCTTTTTGACTCGGTGAGATGGTCCGGCTTGATACCACACGCTAAGTAATTTACCAAATCCGCGTATCACGGTCTTCCGGTCTCACACAAAGTGTACATCCGATGAAAATCCACTTGAAGTATCTCTTCATCCGGGAACATATCATTTATGAGCTCCATGGTTCCTTTTTCATCAACATTCTCCAATCGTGACAAGTGGTCTGCTATGATATTTTCGACTCCCTTCTTATCACGTATCTCAACATCAAACTCCTGCAACAAAAGAACCCAACGAATTAGTCTTGGTTTGGCATCCTTTTTACTCATCAAATACCTAATGGCAGCATGATCCGTATAGACAATGGTTTTCGTGCCAACTAAGTATGGACGAAATTTTTCAAAAGCATAGACTACGGAAAGAAACTCCTTTTCCGTTGTGGTGTAATTCTTTTGATTTGCATTGAACGTCTTTGATGCATAATAGATAGCTCGAAATTTCTTCTCTCGCACTTGTCCAAGCACTACTCCCAAAGCACTATCACTTGCATCACAATGGAGTTCAAAGGGCTTGCTCCAATCGGGAGAGACAAGGATTGGTGAAGAAATCAAAGCTTCCTTTAACACCCTAAAAGCATCAAGACATTCATCATTAAATTCAAATGGAGTATCTTTCTCAAGCAATTTACACAAAGGTTTGGCAATATTAGAAAAATTCTTTATAAAACGTCGATAGAAACCGGCGTGACCAAGAAACGATCTAACCCCTTTTTCGTTTTTAGGAGGGGGAAGATGTTCAATGGCTACAACCTTCGCTCTATCAACTCTCAAACCTTTTTCGGAGATATGATGACCAAGTACGATACCCTCTTGAACCATAAAGTGACATTTTTCCCAATTCAAGACGAGGTTCGTATCTTGACATCGCTGCAAGACCATGGACAAATTAGTTAAGCATATATCAAATGAAGATCCAAACACGGAGAAATCATCCATAAAAACTTCCATCACATTTTCAATCAATCCTCCAAAAAATAGCCATCATACAACGTTGAAAGGTGGCGGGCGCATTGCATAACCCAAAAAGCAATTTATAGAACGCGAATGTGCCATACGGACAAGTAAAAGTTGTTTTCTCTTGATCCTCGGGGGCTATCATGATTTGGTTATACCCCGAGTAACCATCTAGAAAACAATAATACTTGTATCCCGCCAACCTACCAAGCATTTGATCAATAAAAGGCAAAGGGAAATGATCCTTATGAGTATTGTCATTAAGTTTTCTATAATCACAACAAACTCTCCACCCCGTTTTCACCCTTGTTGCAAGTTCTTCATCAAATTCCGTTTTAACAATGGTTAACCCTCCTTTCTTAGCCACAACATGCAAAGGACTTACATGAGGACTATCACTAATGGCATAAACAATTTTAGCATCCAACCATTTTAAAACTTCTTTTCTAACAACTTCTTGCATAATAGGATTCAAACGTCTTTGAGGTTGTATACATGATTTGTTCTCATCAATCAACCTTATGTGATGCATGCAAATTGTGGGACTAATTCCCTTCAAATCATCCAAACTCCACCCTATAGCACTCTTATGATCTCTAAGTACTCTCAACAATTTATCAAGTTCTAAAGGAGAAAGGGATGATGATACAATTACCGGAAATGTCTTCTCGTCCCCCAAATATGCATACCTAAGGTGATCGGGTAGAGGCTTCAATTCTTCCTTTCCTTTATCAACCTTTGACTCTTCAATCTCCATCTCTAATGGAAGATATTCCCTCTTTCCATAGTATGCCAACTTTGCTTCATCCTCTTGCATTTCCCTACAAGCATTCAATTCATGTAAACAATCATTAATATCTTCATCTTCTAAACAATGAACAGAATGATTAGAATTTAAAGATAAAGTAAGAGAATGGCTTATGCTCATTTCAAGAGGATCTTTAGCTTAGATGAATGGTAGGTTCTCTTCAACAACTTCATCAATCATGTCGATCCTTCTACATTCTTCTTTCTCATTTGGATATCTCATAGCACTCTTCAACGAGAAAACCACCTCTTCCTCATTTACTCTCAACTTCAACTCCCCTTTTTGTACATCAATTAAAGCTCTTCCCGTTGCTAAAAATGGACGCCCCAATATCAATGGAACATTTGCATCCTCGTCCATATCAAGCACTACAAAATCAACCGGGAATATAAACTTTCCAACCTTGACTAACACATCCTCCACTATTCCTCTAGGGTAGGTTAAAGACCTATCCGCTAATTGCAATGTAACGGATGTAGGTTTCACTTCCCCTATACCAAGTTTCTTGAAAATGGACATAGGCATCAAGTTAATACTTGCCCCAAGATCACAAAGAGCTTTATGAACCTCACTCTTGCCCATTTCACATGTAATAACAAAACTCCCCGGATCTTTGAGCTTTGGAGGCAACTTCCTTTGAATTATTGCAGTACACTCCTCCGTCAAGTTGACGGTCTCATTCTCTATCAAGCTCCTCTTCCTTGACATGATGTCCTTCAAAAACTTCGCATAGTGAGGCATTTGTTTCAAAGCATCCGCAAAGGGTATATTAATGTGGATTTTCTTGAAAATTTCCAAAAACTTTGCAAACTTTTCATCCAAGCCTTTCTTCAAAAATCGATGTGGAAAAGGAATAGGTACTTGTGTTTTTGGAATTCCCCAACTATCCCTTTCCACTTCAATTTCCTCCTCTTTCTTTTTCATCGCCTTGGTTCTTTCCCATTTCTTTTCAACAACCTTGTTATCAATCAATTCCGGTTCCTCATTCAATTTATCTTCAACTTCACTTTCAACATCGATTTCTTCTTCAACCAAGGTTTTCTCCATTTCCTTCTCTTCCACCTTATCATCTTCTAATGGCATAGATGGTCCCTCATAATTTGTTCCACTTCTCAAGGTAATTGCCTTGCATTGTTCCTTTGGGTTCACAATGGTAGTGGAAGGAAATTTTCCTTTCTCATTAGCACTCATTGAGCTCGCCATTTGACTAAATGAATACTCCAAGGCTTTTAATCGTCTATCATTTACTTCCTCAAAAGCCTTGAATTTTCTTTCAATCATTTCCTCTTGATTTTTGTTGGAAGCAATCAATTTTTCAATAAGTTAGTCGGTAGTCGCCTTCCCTTTATTATTTGGCGCTTTAGCTCCCGGATGATACCCCGGAGGATAAGCAACCGCATTATTTGGGTTTGCATATGAAAAATTATCTTGCCTCCTTGGTTGTTGTGGATAAGAACTTCCGCTTCCTTGGCTAGTGAACCCTCCTTGCCTTGGTTGATGTTGTGAATGTGAACTTCCACTACTTTGAGCGTTGAATCCCCCTTGCCTTTGTGGATAACTTCCTTGATTTTGATTGAAATTACCTTGGTAATTGTTTTGATAATTACCTTGATAATTTCTTCCTTGCATATAAGACACATCCTCAACGCGTGGCATAGAGTTGGTCCATTGTTCACCATTCACAGCATTCGGAGGTAGCACACCTTGCTCGACTTGTAGCCCCTCAACCATATTCATTCCTTGATTGTTCATACTTTGATTCAAGCTCATTTGTTTAACAACTTCCGCCACTATCTTTTCCATGCTTGGCATACTTGGTTCAACACTTACACTCTTCACACTAAACTGTTGTCCTTTATCATAGCTTTCAAAACCATAGCTTCCACTAACTCTCTCCGATGGCCATTGATAAACATTTGTAGCAATCTCATCAAAAATTCGAATAGCCCTTTTCGGAGTTACACCTAGTACGGATCCTCCTGCCGAGGCATCAACAAGCACTCTTTGTCCGTTCACAAGTCCTTGATAGAAAAATCCAACTTGTTGATTCTCCGGGAAGCCATGTTGTGGACACTTGCATAGCATTTCTTTGAACCTTTCCCACGCTTCATAAAAACTCTCTTGAGGCATTTGCTTGAATTGCGTGATCAAGCTCTTCATTTGAAGCGTCTTAGAAGGTGGAAAGTATTTGTTCAAAAACATTTGCGCTAGCTCATCCCAAGTGTTGCACGTACCGGGAGTAAGAGTGGAGAGCCATGTTCTTGCTCTATCCCTCAAAGAAAATGGGAATAGCCTCATCTTTATGCAATCCTCGCTCACTCCGTTCATCTTTACTGTGTTGACAATCTCCACAAACTGAGCTAGATGAGCGTTAGGATCTTCATTCGGAGCTCCACCAAACTGTTGCTCTCTCACCAATGAAATCAAGCCCATTTTAAACTCAAAATTGTTGGCATGAATTGGTGGTCCCATCATTTGTGGAAGTGCCCTCGGCATGAAGAAATCCCGTATCACCCTTTGATCATTTTGAACTCCATGTTGAACCGGAGGTGGAGGTGGTGGCACATAAGCTTGTTGTTGAGGAGGATAAGGTTGTTGAAAACCTTGTTGAATCATCGCTTGTTGCACAAGTTGTTGAATATAAGCTTGATTGTTTATAGCTCCATGATTTTGATAGGCTTGTTGAGGAGGATTCTCATTGAATTGATGTGCGTTGTCATGCACGTTCATATTGTGTCCTCCTTCCCCATCATGCTCTATCCCAACACGATTGTCACCTTGAAAATTCTCCACTGAATTACTATTTTTGGTTTTGTTCTCACTTCTATTTCTCCTCAAAGTGTTTTTAAGCTCTAGATCAATTGGTTCGACTTGCTTCCCTTTTGATCTCGTTTGCATACACCTTCAAGACAAGAGAGATTAAAAAAAAAAATTCACAAAGCAAAAACAAGTAATAAATACAAGAAAATAAATGTCTCTAGTAAGATCGCTTTAAACGTTCCTTCTTTAAGCTGCTAGCAACCGTTACCTCCCCGGCAACGGCGCCATTTGATTAGCCATAACTTGTAGTCGGGTTGACCAATTCAAGAATTTATCGAACCACAGGGAGGTCGATGTTAGCACTTAAGCGATATCACGTTTATCACGATTTTATAGAGACGAATCATAGATGGATGGTTTGGGTAACAAGTAATTAAATGAAAGTAGACAAACAATAATCCAATGACAAGATAAAATGATGAATGTGTGATTTTCCAAATTGAGTAGAAGTGAGATTAACAACACTAATGAAGTGGTAACTTATGGATTCATGCATTAAACTCATATGTATCAAGGGTTAAGACTAAGGGACAACACTTATACCACCTAAACTTCCTCTCGAAATGAATAGGATGTAGATCATTTGCACAATCTCAAAATAGCTCAAAGGTTGGTTCTAAATTAAACTATTCCAACTAGGTACTAAGTTCAATTATAGAATCCCTTCAAATAATCAATTGACTTCTCAATCTAACTAATCACATGTTCCATCAAAGGGTTCTAAATAATAAAGGACTTCTCAATCACTTTACCATCTATAATGCACATGAGGTTTTTGATGAAATGATTCACTTGACTATCCTAAGCACATCATTGATTTCTCAATCTAATCATATAATTAGAACAATCAAACACACAAAACATCATAGATCTCAAGATATATAAGCACCAATGATAGAAAATCAAATATCCCCATCAACATATGAATTTAATTACATAGATCCACAAATTAACCAACAACCTTCATGTTGCTAATCTCACAAGGGAGATTAGCCTACAATCTTCATAAGATCCATAACATAGACATTATAATTCTTACAAATCATGATAAACTAAAGGATTAACACAAAATTGGAATGAAAAAACTCCCTTGGAAATGGATCCAATTGAATCTCCCTTCTTCCTTTGGTGATCACCCAAGCTTCCTTGCTTCTTCACTTGATTTGGATGGAGGAAATTATGGAGAGATGATGTAGATCTCAAAATGGATGAATGGGATGGAGAATATGGTGTGAAATCAAAGGAATGGTGTGTGAGGTGTGTGGGAACAGTAGAATTTCGGATCTCCCTTTAAAATGTTGAATGGATTGGTATTTATACCCCATGGAGACCTTCTAGAAGAATTGTAAAAAATATCCTGTTCTGGTGCCGACACGAGTCGTGCTACGTAGCACGGGTCGTGTCGTGTCAGGGCATGCGGCACACGAGTCGTTCTGCGTCGCACGGCCAGAGGGTGGCCGTGTTGAATGCCTAAACATCGCCGCACGGCCTCCGCTTACAGGCCCGTGTCTTGTACACGGGTCGTGCTCCGCAACACGGGTCGTGCGCCACAACACGACCAAGTGGTGGTCGTGTTGGATAAATAGATGCCGCCGCACGACCATTCTGGACAGGCCCGTGTCTGGCACACGGGCCGTTTTGCTGCAACACGAGCCGTGTTGACAGCACGGCCAGCCGTGTTCTTGCACCTTTGTTTCTTCTTCTTTGTTTGATCTTCCTTCTTCATTTTTACTCCATTTTCACCTGTTATATGTATGTTTAAGATCATTCTCACACATTCCTATGAAAATACATAACACCACCAAAATACACGAAAATACGGATAAAACAATACGCAAAATACACTCAAAAAGGCACTAAAATCTAGGTGAAAATAACGACAATCACAGGGAGCGATATCACGTTTATCACGATTTTATAGAGACGAATCATAGATGGATGGTTTGGGTAACAAGTAATTAAATGAAAGTAGACAAACAATAATCCAATGACAAGATAAAAATGATGAATGAGTGATTTTCCAAATTGAGTAGAAGTGAGATTAACAACACTAATGAAGTGGTAACTTATGGATTCATGCATTAAACTCATATGTGTCAAGGGTTAAGACTAAGGGCCAACACTTATACCACCTAAACTTCCTCTCGAAATGAATAGGATGTAGATCATTTGCACAATCTCAAAATAGCTCAAAGGTTGGTTCTAAATTAAACTATTCCAACTAGGTACTAAGTTCAATTATAGAATCCCTTCAAATAATCAATTGACTTCTCAATCTAACTAATCACATGTTCCATCAAAGGGTTCTAAATAATAAAGGACTTCTCAATCACTTTACCATCTATAATGCACATGAGGTGTTTGATGAAATGATTCACTTGACTATCCTAAGCACATCATTGATTTCTCAATCTAATCATATAATTAGAACAATCAAACACACAAAACATCATAGATCTCAAGATATATAAGCACCAATGATAAAAAATCAAATATCCCCATCAACATATGAATTTAATTACATAGATCCCCAAATTAACCAACAACCTTCATGTTGCTAATCTCACAAGGGAGATTAGCCTACAATCTTCATAAGATCCATAACATAGACATTATAATTCTTACAAATCATGATAAACTAAAGGATTAACACAAAATTGGAATGAAAAAACTCCCTTGGAAATGGATCCAATTGAATCTCCCTTCTTCCTTTGTTGATCACCCAAGCTTCCTTGCTTCTTCACTTGATTTGGATGGAGGAAATTATGGAGAGATGATGTAGATCTCAAAATGGATGAATGGGATGGAGAATATGGTGTGAAATCAAAGGAATGGTGTGTGAGGTGTGTGGGAACAGTAGAATTTCGGATCTCCCTTTAAAATGTTGAATGGATTGGTATTTATACCCCATGGAGACCTTCTAGAAGAATTGTAAAAAATATCCTGTTCTGGTGCCAACACGAGTCGTGCTACGTAGCACGGGTCGTGTCGTGTCAGGGCATGCGGCACACGAGTCGTTCTGCATCGCACGGCCAAAGGGTGGCCGTGTTGAATGCCTAGACGTCGCCGCACGGCCTCCGCTTACAGGCCCGTGTCTTGTACACGGGTCGTGCTCCGCAACACGGGTCGTGCGCCATAAAACGACCAAGTGGTGGTCGTGTTGGATAAATAGATGCCGCCGCACGACCATTCTGGACAGGCCCGTGTCTGGCACACGGGCCGTTTTGCTGCAACACGAGCCGTGTTGACAGCACGGCCAGCCGTGTTCTTGTACCTTTGTTTCTTCTTCTTTGTTTGATCTTCCTTCTTCATTTTTACTCCATTTTCACCTGTTATATGTATGTTTAAGATCACTCTCACACATTCCTATGAAAATACATAACACCACCAAAATACACGAAAATACGGATAAAACAATACGCAAAATACACTCAAAAAGGCACTAAAATCTAGGTGAAAATAACGACAATCAACTATATATTGTTTATCCTTTCTTAACTCATAAGGAAAGGAGTTTTTTATTCAAAGATTTGTTTAAAAGAAGTGATAATGAGTATTTAGACGTCGAATTTATCATGCATTATATGTTGTTTATCCTTTCTTAACTCATAAGGAAACGAGTTCTTTATTCAATGATTCGATTAAATGAAGAGATAATGAGTCTTTAAACGTCGAATCTATCATACATTATATGTTGTTTATCCTTTCTTAACTCATAAGGAAACGAGTTCTTTATTCATGATTCGATTAAGCAAAGAGATAATAAGTATTTGAATGTCGAATCTACCATGCATTATACTCCCTTCGTCCCATCTTTGTTGCTACTTTTACGTAGCTTCTGTGAGAGCTTTTTGCAGTCAAAAGTAGCAATAAAGATGGGACGGATGGAGTATATTGTTTATCCTTTCTTAACTCGTAAGGAAATGAGTTTTTTATTCAAAAATTCGTTTAAAAGAAGTGATAGTGAGTATTTAGATGTCGAATCTATCATGCATTATATGTTGTTTATCCTTTCTTAACTATTAAGGAAACGAATTCTTTATTTAATGATTCAATTAAATGAAGAGATAATGAGTTTTTAAACGTCAAATCTATCATGCATTATATGTTGTTTATCCTTTCTTAACTCATAAGGAAAGGAGTTTTTTATTCAAAGATTAGTTTAAAAGAAGTGATAATGAGTATTTAGACGTCGAATTAATCATGTATTATATGTTGTTTACCTTTCTTAACTCATAAGGAAACGAGTTCTTTATTCAATGATTCGATTAAATGAACAGATAATGAGTCTTTTAGCGTCTTATCTATCATGCATTATATGTTGTTTATCCTTTCTTAACTCATAAGGAAACGAGTTCTTTATTCAATGATTCGATTAAATGAAGAGATAATAAGTCTTTAACCATCGAATCTATCATGCATTATATGTTGTTTATCCTTTCTTAACTCATAAAGAAATGAGTACCTTAATAAATGATTCGATTAAACAAAGAGATAATAAGTATTTGAACGTCGAATCTATCATACATTTTATATTGTTTATTCTTTCTTAACTCATAAGGAAAGGAGTTTTTTATTCAAAGATTCGTTTAAAAGAATTGATAATGAGTATTTGGACGTCGAATTTATCATGCATTATATGTTGTTTATCCTTTCTTAACTCATATGGAAACGAGTTCTTTATTCAATGATTTGATTAAATGAAGAGATAATGAGTCTTTAAACGTCGAATCTTTCATGCATTATATGTTGTTTATCCTTTCTTAACTCATAAGGAAACGAGTTCTTTATTCATGATTCAATTAAACGAAGAGATAATAAGTATTGAACGTCGAATCTATCATTCATTATATATTGTTTATACTTTCTTAACTCATAAGGAAATGAGTTTTTATTCAAAAATTCATTTAAAAGAAGTGATAATGAATATTTAAACGTCAAATCTATCATGCGTTATATGTTGTTTATCCTTTCTTATCTGATAAGAAAACGAGTTCTTTATTTAATGATTCAATTAAATGAAGAGATAATGAGTATTTAAATGTCAAATCTATCATGCATTATATGTTGTTTATCCTTTCTTAACTCATAAGGAAAGGAGTTTTTTATTCAAAGATTCGTTTAAATGAAGTGATAATGAGTATTTAGACGTCGAATTTATCATGCATTATATGTTGTTTATCCTTTCTTAACTCATAAGGAAACTTCAATGATTCGATTAAATGAATAGATAATGAGTCTTTAAACGTCGAATCTATCATGCATTATATGTTGTTTATCCTTTCTTAACTCATATGAAAATGGGTTCTTTATTCAATGATTCGATTAAATGAAGAGATAATAAGTCTTTAAACGTCGAATCTATCATGCATTATATGTTGTTTATCCTTTCTTAACTCATAAAAAAATGAGTTATTTATTCAATGATTCGATTAAACAAAGAGATAATAAGTATTTGAACATCGAATCTATCATACATTATATATTGTTTATCCTTTCTTAACTCATAAGTAAAGGAGTTTTTTATTAAAAGATTCGTTTAAAAGAAGTGATAATGAGTATTTGGACGTCGAATTTATCATGCATTATATGTTGTTTATCCTTTCTTAACTCATTAAGAAACGAGTTCTTTATTCATGATTCGATTAAACGAAGAGATAATAAGTATTTGAACGTCGAATCTATCATGCATTATATATTGTTTATCCTTTCTTAACTCATAAGGAAAGGAGTTTTTTATTCAAAAATTCATTTAAAAGAAATGATAATGAGTATTTAAACGTCGAATCTATCATGCATTATATGTTGTTTATCCTTTCTTAACTCATAAGGAAACGAGTTCTTTATTTAATGATTCAATTAAATGAAGAGATAATGAGTATTTAAACGTCAAATCTATCATGCATTATATGTTGTTTATCCTTTCTTAACTCATAAGGAAAGAAGTTTTTTATTCAAAGATTCGTTTAAAGAAGTGATAATGAGTATTTAGACGTCGAATTTATCATGCATTATATGTTGTTTATCCTTTCTTAACTCATAAGGAAACGAGTTCTTTATTCAATGATTCAATTAAAAGAAGATAATAAGTCTTTAAACGTCGAATCTATCATGCATTATATGTTGTTTTTCTTTTCTTAACTCATAAAGAAATGAGTTCTTTATTCAATGATTCGATTTAACAAAGAGATAATTACTCTATAGACGTCGAATCTATCATGCATTATATATTGTTTATCCTTTCTTAAATCATATGGAAAGGAGTTTTTTATTCAACTATTCCTCTAAACGAAGTGATAATGAGTCTTTAGACGTCGAATCTATCATGCATTATATGTTATTTATCCTTTCTTAACTCATAAATAAACGAGTTCTTTATTCAATGATTCGATTAAATGAAGAGATAATAAGTCTTTAAACGTCGAATCTATCATGCATTATATGTTGTTTATCTTTTATTAACTCATAAAGAAATGAGTTCTTTATTCGATGATTCGATTAAACAAAGAGATAATTACTCTCTAGACGTCGAATCTATCATGCATTATATGTTGTTTATCCTTTCTTAACTCATAAAGAAACGAGTTATTTATTCAATGATTCAATTAAACAAAGAGATAATGAATCTTTTGATGTCGAATCTATCATGCATTATATATTGTTTATCCTTTCTTAACTCATATGGAAAGGAGTTTTTATTCAACGATTCGATTAAACGAAATGATAATGAGTCTTTAGATGACGAATCTATCATGCATTATACGTTGTTTATCCTTTCTTAACTCATAAAGAAATGAGTTTTTTATTCAATGATTCGATTAAATGAAGAGATAATAAGTCTTTCACGTCGAATCTATCATGCATTATATGTTGTTTATCCTTTCTTAAATCATAAAGAAATGAGTTATTTATTCAATGATTCGATTAAACAAAGAGAATGAGTATTTGAACGTCGAATCTATCATATATTATATATTGTTTATCCTTTCTTAACTCATAAGGAAAGGAGTTTTTTATTCAAAGATTTGTTTAAAAGAAGTGATAATGAGTATCTAGAAGTCGAATTTATCATGCATTATATGTTGTTTATCCTTTCTTAACTCATAAGGAAACGAGTTCTTTAGTCAATGATTCGATAAAATGAAGAGATAATGAGTCTTTAAACGTCGAATCTATCATGCATTATATGTTGTTTATCCTTTCTTATCTCATAAGGAAACGAGTTCTTTATTCATGATTCGATTAAACGAAGATATAATAAGTATTTGAATGTTGAATCTACCATACATTATATATTGTTTATCCTTTCTTAACTCATAAGGAAAGGAGTTTTTTTATCAAAAATTCGTTTAAAAGAAGTGATAATGAGTATTTAGACGTCGAATCTATCATGCATTATATGTTTTTATCCTTTCTTAACTCATAAGGAAACGAGTTCTTTATTTAATGATTCAATTAAATAAAGAGATAATGAGTCTTTAAACGTCAAATCTATCATGCATTATATGTTGTTTATCCTTTCTTAACTCATAAGGAAAGGAGTTTTTTATTCAAAGATTCGTTTAAAAGAAGTGATAATGAGTATTTAGACGTAGAATTTATCATGCATTATATGTTGTTTATCCTTTCTTAACTCATAAGGAAACGAGTTCTTTATTCAATGATTCGATTAAATGAAGAGATAATGAGTCTTTAAACGTCGAATCTTTCAAGCATTATATGTTGTTTATCCTTTCTTAACTCAAAAGGAAACGAGTTATTTATTCATGATTCGATTAAACGAAGAGATAATAAGTATTTGAACGTCGAATCTATCATGCATTATATATTGTATATCCTTTCTTAACTCATAAGGAAAGGAGTTTTTATTTCAAAAATTCGTTTAAAATTAGTGATAATGAGTATTTAAACGTCGAATCTATCATGCATTATATGTTGTTTATCCTTTCTTAACTCATAAGGACACGAGTTCTTTATTCAATGATTCGATTAAATGAACAGATAATGAGTCTTTAAGCGTCGAATCTATCATGCATTATATGTTGTTTATCCTTTCTTAACTCATAAGGAAACGAGTTCATTATTCAATGATTCGATTAAATGAAGATATAATAAGTCTTTAAACGTCGAATCTATCATGAATTATATGTTGTTTATCCTTTCTTAACTCATAAAGAAATATGTACCTTAATCAATGATTCAATTAAACAAAGAGATAATAAGTATTTGAACGTCGAATCTATCATACATTATATATTGTTTATCCTTTCTTAACTCATAAGAAAAGGAGTTTTTTATTCAAAGATTTGTTTAAAAGAAGTGATAATGAGTATTTGGACGTCGAATTTATCATGCATTATATGTTGTTTATCCTTTCTTAACTCATAAGGAAACGAGTTCTTTATTCAATGATTCGATTAAATGAAGAGATAATGAGTCTTTAAACGTCGAATCTTTCATGCATTATATGTTGTTTATCCTTTCTTATCTCATAAGGAAACGAGTTCTTTATTCATGATTCGATTAAACGAAGAGATAATAAGTATTGAACGTCGAATCTATCATGCATTATATATTGTTTATCCTTTCTTAACTCATAAGGAAAGGAGTTTTTTATTCAAAAATTCATTTAAAAGAAGTGATAATGAGTATTTAAACGTCGAATCTATCATGCGTTATATGTTGTTTATCCTTTCTTAACTCATAAGAAAACGAGTTCTTTATTTAATGATTCAATTAAATAAAGAGATAATGAGTATTTAAATGTCAAATCTATCATGCATTATATGTTGTTTATCCTTTCTTAACTCATAAGGAAAGGAGTTTTTTATTCAAAGATTCGTTTAAATGAAGTGATAATGAGTATTTAGACGTCGAATTTATCATGCATTATATGTTGTTTATCCTTTCTTAACTCATAAGGAAACAAGTTCTTTATTCAATGATTCGATTAAATGAATAGATAATGAGTCTTTATACGTCGAATCTATCATGCATTATATGTTGTTTATCCTTTCTTAACTCATATGAAAACGAGTTCTTTATTCAATGATTCGATTAAATGAAGAGATAATAAGTCTTTAAACGTCGAATCTATCGTGCATTATATGTTGTTTATCCTTTCTTAACTCATAAAGAAATGAGTTATTTATTCAATGATTCGATTAAACAAAGAGATAATAAGTATTTGAACGTCGAATCTATCATACATTATATATTGTTTATCCTTTCTTAACTCATAAGTAAAGGAGTTTTTTATTAAAAGATTCGTTTAAAAGAAGTGATAATGAGTATTTGGACGTCGAATTTATCATGCATTATATGTTGTTTATCCTTTCTTAACTCATAAGGAAACGAGTTCTTTATTCAATGACTCGATTAAATGAAGCGATAATGAGTATTTAAATGTCGAATCTATCATGCATTATATGTTGTTTATCCTTTCTTAACTCATAAGGAAACGAGTTCTTTATTCATGATTCGATTAAACGAAGAGATAATAAGTATTTGAACGTCGAATCTATCATGCATTATATATTGTTTATCCTTTCTTAACTCATAAGGAAAGGAGTTTTTTATTCAAAAATTCATTTAAAAGAAGTGATAATGAGTATTTAAACGTCGAATCTATCATGCATTATATGTTGTTTATCCTTTCTTAACTCATAAGGAAACGAGTTCTTTATTTAATGATTCAATTAAATGAAGAGATAATGAGTATTTAAACGTCAAATCTATCATGCATTATATGTTGTTTATCCTTTCTTAACTCATAAGGAAAGGAGTTTTTTATTCAAAGATTCGTTTAAAAGAAGTGATAATGAGTATTTAGACGTCGAATTTATCATGCATTATATGTTGTTTATCCTTTCTTAACTCATAAGGAAACGAGTTCTTTATTCAATGATTCGATTAAATGAAGAGATAATAAGTCTTTAAACGTCGAATCTATCATGCATTATATGTTGTTTTTCTTTTCTTTATGAGTTCTTTATTCAATAATTCGATTTAACAAAGAGATAATTTCTCTTTAGATGTCGAATCTATCATGCATTATATATTGTTTATCCTTTCTTAAATCATAAGGAAAGGAGTTTTTTATTCAACGATTCGTCTAAACGAAGTGATAATGAGTCTTTAGACGTCGAATCTATCATGCATTATATGTTGTTTATTCTTTCTTAACTCATAAATAAATGAGTTCTTTATTCAATGATTCGATTAAATGAAGAGATAATAAGTCTTTAAACGTCGAATCTATCATGCATTATACGTTGTTTATCTTTTATTAACTCATAAAGAAATGAGTTCTTTATTCGATGATTCGATTAAACAAAGAGATAATTACTCTCTAGATGTCGAATCTATCATGCATTATATGTTGTTTATCCTTTCTTAACTCATAAAGAAACGAGTTCTTTATTCAATGATTCAATTAAACAAAGAGATAATGAATCTTTAGACGTCGAATCTATAATGCATTATATATTGTTTATCCTTTCTTAACTCATATGGAAATGAGTTTTTATTCAACAATTCGATTAAACGAAGTGATAATGAGTCTTTAGATGACGAATCTATCATGCATTATACGTTGTTTATCCTTTCTTAACTCATAAAGAAACGAGTTCTTTATTCAATGATTCGATTAAATTAAGAGATAATAAGTCTTTCACGTCGAATCTATCATGCAATATATGTTGTTTATCCTTTGTTAACTCATGAAGAAATGAGTTTTTTATTCAATGATTCGATTAAACAAAGAGATAATGAGTATTTGAACGTCGAATCTATCATACATTATATATTGTTTATCTTTTCTTGACTCATAAGGAAAGGAGTTTTTTATTCAAAGATTTGTTTAAAAGAAGTGATAATGAGTATCTAGAAGTCGAATTTATCATGCATTATATGTTGTTTATCCTTATGAGTTATGTGGAAATGATTCGATTAAATGAAGAGATAATAAGCCTTTAAACGTCGAATCTATCATGCATTATACGTTGTTTATCTTTTATTAACTCATAAAGAAATGAGTTCTTTATTCGATGATTCGATTAAACAAAGAGATAATTACTCTCTAGATGTCGAATCTATCATGCATTATATGTTGTTTATCCGTTCTTAACTCATAAAGAAACAAGTTCTTTATTCAATGATTCAATTAAACGAAGTGATAATGAGTATTCAGACGTCGAATTTATCATGCATTATATGTTGTTTATCCTTTCTTAACTCATAAGGAAACGAGTTCTTTATTCAATGATTCGATTAAATGAATAGATAATGAGTCTTTATACGTCGAATCTGTCATGCATTATATGTTGTTTATCCTTTCTTAACTCATATGAAAACGAGTTCTTTATTCAATGATTCGATTAAATGAAGAGATAATAAGTCTTTAAACGTCGAATCTATCGTGCATTATATGTTGTTTATCCTTTCTTAACTCATAAAGAAATGAGTTATTTATTCAATGATTCGATTAAACAAAGAGATAATAAGTATTTGAACGTCGAATCTATCATACATTATATATTGTTTATCCTTTCTTAACTCATAAGTAAAGGAGTTTTTTATTAAAATATTCGTTTAAAAGAAGTGATAATGAGTATTTGGACGTCGAATTTATCATGCATTATATGTTGTTTATCCTTTCTTAACTCATAAGGAAACGAGTTCTTTATTCAATGACTCGATTAAATGAAGCGATAATGAGTCTTTAAATGTCGAATCTATCATGCATTATATGTTGTTTATCCTTTCTTAACTCATAAAGAAACGAGTTCTTTATTCATGATTCGATTAAACGAAGAGATAATAAGTATTTGAACGTCGAATCTATCATGCATTATATATTGTTTATCCTTTCTTAACTCATAAGGAAATGAGTTTTTTATTCAAAAATTCATTTAAAAGAAGTGATAATGAGTATTTAAATGTCGAATCTATCATGCATTATATGTTGTTTATCCTTTCTTAACTCATAAGGAAACGAGTTCTTTATTTAATGATTCAATTAAATGAAGAGATAATGAGTATTTAAACGTCAAATCTATCATGCATTATATGTTGTTTATCCTTTCTTAACTCATAAGGAAAGGAGTTTTTTATTCAAAGATTCGTTTAAAAGAAGTGATAATGAGTATTTAGACGTCGAATTTATCATGCATTATATGTTGTTTATCCTTTCTTAACTCATAAGGAAACGAGTTCTTTATTCAATGATTCGATTAAATGAAGAGATAATAAGTCTTTAAACGTCGAATCTATCATGCATTATATGTTGTTTTTCTTTTCTTTATGAGTTCTTTATTCAATGATTCGATTTAACAAAGAGATAATTTCTCTTTAGATGTCGAATCTATCATGCATTATATATTGTTTATCCTTTCTTAAATCATAAGGAAAGGAGTTTTTTATTCAACGATTCGTCTAAACGAAGTGATAATGAGTCTTTAGACGTCGAATCTATCATGCATTATATGTTGTTTATTCTTTCTTAACTCATAAATAAATGAGTTCTTTATTCAATGATTCGATTAAATGAAGAGATAATAAGTCTTTAAACGTCGAATCTATCATGCATTATACGTTGTTTATCTTTTATTAACTCATAAAGAAATGAGTTCTTTATTCGATGATTCGATTAAACAAAGAGATAATTACTCTCTAGATGTCGAATCTATCATGCATTATATGTTGTTTATCCTTTCTTAACTCATAAAGAAACGAGTTCTTTATTCAATGATTCAATTAAACAAAGAAATAATGAATCTTTAGACGTCGAATCTATAATGCATTATATATTGTTTATCCTTTCTTAACTCATATGGAAATGAGTTTTTATTCAACAATTCGATTAAACGAAGTGATAATGAGTCTTTAGATGACGAATCTATCAAGCATTATACGTTGTTTATCCTTTCTTAACTCATAAAGAAACGAGTTCTTTATTCAATGATTCGATTAAATTAAGAGATAATAAGTCTTTCATGTCGAATCTATCATGCATTATATGTTGTTTATCCTTTCTTAACTCATGAAGAAATGAGTTTTTTATTCAATGATTCGATTAAACAAAGATAATGAGTATTTGAACGTCGAATCTATCATACATTATATATTGTTTATCTTTTCTTGACTCATAAGGAAAGGAGTTTTTTATTCAAAGATTTGTTTAAAAGAAGTGATAATGAGTATCTAGAAGTCGAATTTATCATGCATTATATGTTGTTTATCCTTATGAGTTATGTGGAAATGATTCGATTAAATGAAGAGATAATAAGCCTTTAAACGTTGAATCTATCATGCATTATACGTTGTTTATCTTTTATTAACTCATAAAGAAATGAGTTCTTTATTCGATGATTCGATTAAACAAAGAGATAATTACTCTCTAGATGTCGAATCTATCATGCATTATATGTTGTTTATCCTTTCTTAACTCATAAAGAAACGAGTTCTTTATTCAATGATTCAATTAAACGAAGTGATAATGAGTATTCAGACGTCGAATTTATCATGCATTATATGTTGTTTATCCTTTCTTAACTCATAAGGAAACGAGTTCTTTATTCAATGATTCGATTAAATGAATAGATAATGAGTCTTTATACGTCGAATCTATCATGCATTATATGTTGTTTATCCTTTCTTAACTCATATGAAAACGAGTTCTTTATTCAATGATTCGATTAAATGAAGAGATAATAAGTCTTTAAACGTCGAATCTATCGTGCATTATATGTTGTTTATCCTTTCTTAACTCATAAAGAAATGAGTTATTTATTCAATGATTCGATTAAACAAAGAGATAATAAGTATTTGAACGTCGAATCTATCATACATTATATATTGTTTAATCTTTCTTAACTCATAAGTAAAGGAGTTTTTTATTAAAAGATTCGTTTAAAAGAAGTGATAATGAGTATTTGGACGTCGAATTTATCATGCATTATATGTTGTTTATCCTTTCTTAACTCATAAGGAAACGAGTTCTTTATTCAATGACTCGATTAAATGAAGCGATAATGAGTCTTTAAATGTCGAATCTATCATGCATTATATGTTGTTTATCCTTTCTTAACTCATAAGGAACCGAGTTCTTTATTCATGATTCGATTAAACGAAGAGATAATAAGTATTTGAACGTCGAATCTATCATGCATTATATATTGTTTATCCTTTCTTAACTCATAAGGAAAGGAGTTTTTTATTCAAAAATTCATTTAAAAGAAGTGATAATGAGTATTTAAACGTCGAATCTATCATGCATTATATGTTGTTTATCCTTTCTTAACTCATAAGGAAACGAGTTCTTTATTTAATGATTCAATTAAATGAAGAGATAATGAGTATTTAAACGTCAAATCTATCATGCATTATATGTTGTTTATCCTTTCTTAACTCATAAGGAAAGGAGTTTTTTATTCAAAGATTCGTTTAAAAGAAGTGATAATGAGTATTTAGACGTCGAATTTATCATGCATTATATGTTGTTTATCCTTTCTTAACTCATAAGGAAACGAGTTATTTATTCAATGATTCGATTAAATGAAGAGATAATAAGTCTTTAAACGTCGAATCTATCATGCATTATATGTTATTTTTCTTTTCTTTATGAGTTCTTTATTCAATGATTCGATTTAACAAAGAGATAATTTCTCTTTAGATGTCGAATCTATCATGCATTATATATTGTTTATCCTTTCTTAAATCATAAGGAAAGGAGTTTTTTATTCAACGATTCGTCTAAACGAAGTGATAATGAGTCTTTAGACGTCGAATCTATCATGCATTATATGTCGTTTATTCTTTCTTAACTCATAAATAAATGAGTTCTTTATTCAATGATTCGATTAAATGAAGAGATAATAAGTCTTTAAACGTCGAATCTATCATGCATTATACGTTGTTTATCTTTTATTAACTCATAAAGAAATGAGTTCTTTATTCGATGATTCGATTAAACAAAGAGATAATTACTCTCTAGATGTCGAATCTATCATGCATTATATGTTGTTTATCCTTTCTTAACTCATAAAGAAACGAGTTCTTTATTCAATGATTCAATTAAACAAAGAGATAATGAATCTTTAGACGTCGAATCTATAATGCATTATATATTGTTTATCCTTTCTTAACTCATATGGAAATGAGTTTTTATTCAACAATTCGATTAAACGAAGTGATAATGAGTCTTTAGATGACGAATCTATCATGCATTATACGTTGTTTATCCTTTCTTAACTCATAAAGAAACGAGTTCTTTATTCAATGATTCGATTAAATTAAGAGATAATAAGTCTTTCACGTCGAATCTATCATGCATTATATGTTGTTTATCCTTTCTTAACTCATGAAGAAATGAGTTTTTTATTCAATGATTCGATTAAACAAAGAGATAATGAGTATTTGAACGTCGAATCTATCATACATTATATATTGTTTATCTTTCCTTGACTCATAAGGAAAGGAGTTTTTTATTCAAAGATTTGTTTAAAAGAAGTGATAATGAGTATCTAGAAGTCGAATTTATCATGCATTATATGTTGTTTATCCTTATGAGTTATGTGGAAATGATTCGATTAAATGAAGAGATAATAAGCCTTTAAACGTCGAATCTATCATGCATTATACGTTGTTTATCTTTTATTAACTCATAAAGAAATGAGTTCTTTATTCGATGATTCGATTAAACAAAGAGATAATTACTCTCTAGATGTCGAATCTATCATGCATTATATGTTGTTTATCCTTTCTTAACTCATAAAGAAACGAGTTCTTTATTCAATGATTCAATTAAACGAAGTGATAATGAGTCTTTAGACGTCGAATCTATCATGCATTATATGTTGTTTATCCTTTCTTAACTCATAAATAAACGAGTTCTTTATTCAATGATTCGATTAAATGAAGAGATAATAAGTCTTTAAACGTCGAATCTATCATGCATTATACGTTGTTTATCTTTTATTAACTCATAAAGAAATGAGTTCTTTATTCGATGATTCGATTAAACAAAGAGATAATTACTCTCTGGATGTCGAATCTATCATGCATTATATGTTGTTTATCCTTTCTTAACTCATAAAGAAACGAGTTCTTTATTCAATGATTCAATTAAACAAAGAGATAATGAATCTTTAGACGTCGAATCTATCATGCATTATATATTGTTTATCTTTTCTTAACTCATATGGAAAGGATTTTTTATTTAACGATTCGATTAAACGAAGTGATAATGAGTCTTTAGATGACGAATCTATCATGCATTATATGTTGTTTATCCTTTCTTAACTCATAAGGAAACGAGTTCTTTAGTCAACGATTTAATAAAATGAAGAGATAATGAGTCTTTAAACGTCGAATCTATCATGCATTATATGTTGTTTATCCTTTCTTAACTCATAAGGAAACGAGTTCTTTATTCATGATTCAATTAAACGAAGATATAATAAGTATTTGAATGTTGAATCTACCATGCATTATATATTGTTTACCCTTTCTTAACTCGTAAGGAAAGGAGTTTTTTATTCAAAGATTTGTTTAAAAGAAGTGATAATGAGTATCTAGAAGTCGAATTTATCATGCATTATATGTTGTTTATCCTTTCTTAACTCATAAGGAAACGAGTTCTTTAGTCAACGATTCGATAAAATGAAGAGATAATAAGTCTTTAAACATCGAATCTATCATGCATTATATGTTGTTTATCCTTTCTTAACTCATAAGGAAACGAGTTCTTTATTCATGATTCGATTAAACGAAGATATAATAAGTATTTGAATGTTGAATCTACCATGCATTATATATTGTTTATCCTTTCTTAACTCGTAAGGAAAGGAGTTTTTTATTCAAAAATTCGTTTAAAAGAAGTGATAATGAGTATTTAGACGTCGAATCTATCATGCATTATATGTTGTTTATCCTTTCTTAACTCATAAGGAAACGATTTCTTTATTTAATGATTCAATTAAATGAAGAGATAATGAGTCTTTAAACGTCAAATCTATCATGCATTATATGTTGTTTATCCTTTCTTAACTCATAAGGAAAGGAGTTTTTTATTCTAAGATTCGTTTAAAAGAAGTGATAATGAGTATTTAGACGTAGAATTTATCATGCATTATATGTTGTTTATCCTTTCTTAACTCATAAGGAAACGAGTTCTTTATTCAATGATTCGATTAAATGAAGAGATAATAAGTCTTTAAACGTCGAATCTATCATGCATTATATGTTGTTTTTCTTTTCTTTATGAGTTCTTTATTCAATGATTCGATTTAACAAAGAGATAATTTCTCTTTAGATGTCGAATCTATCATGCATTATATATTGTTTATCCTTTCTTAAATCATAAGGAAAGGAGTTTTTTATTCAACGATTCGTCTAAACGAAGTGATAATGAGTCTTTAGACGTCGAATCTATCATGCATTATATGTTGTTTATCCTTTCTTAACTCATAAGGAAACGAGTTCTTTATTCAATGATTCGATTAAATGAAGAGATAATGAGTCTTTAAACTTCGAATCTTTCATGCATTATATGTTGTTTATCCTTTCTTAACTCATAAGGAAATGAGTTTTTTATTCATGATTTGATTAAACGAAGAGATAATAAGTATTTGAACGTCGAATCTATCATGCATTATATACTGTTTATCCTTTCTTAACTCATAAGGAAAGGAGTTTTTAATTCAAAAATTCGTTTAAAAGAAGTGATAATTAGTATTTAAACGTCGAATCTATCATGCATTATATGTTGTTTATCCTTTCTTAACTCATAAGGAAACGAGTTCTTTATTTAATGATTCAATTAAATGAAGAGATAATGAGTATTTAAACGTCAAATCTATCATGCATTATATGTTGTTCATCCTTTCTTAACTCATAAGGGAATGAATTTTTTATTCAAAGATTCATTTAAAAGAAGTGAAAATGAGTATTTAGACGTCGAATTTATCATGCATTATATGTTGTTTATCCTATCTTAACTCATAAGGAAACGAGTTTTTATTCAATGATTCGATTAAATGAAGAGATAATGAGTCTTTAAACGTCGAATCTTCAATGCATTATATGTTGTTTATCCTTTCTAAACTCATAAGGAAACGAGTTATTTATTCATGATTCGATTAAACGAAGAGATAATAAGTATTTGAACGTCGAATCTATCATGCATTATATATTGTTTATCCTTTCTTAACTCATAAGGAAAGGAGTTTTTAATTCAAAAATTCGTTTAAAAGAAGTGATAATGAGTATTTAAAAGTCGAATCTTGTTGGATTGTATACTAAAAGTCAAGCTTTAGTATGAACAATGTCATAACAATATTTGAAATGAGAATCATTGATCAAATGATTGCATCTTATAATTTATTTTATATGCATGATGCAATAGTCCATTTACTTTATACTGTAGATAATATGTTGTGCGACAACACGCGGAAGATCATATTATCGGTTTCCTTATAAAGTATAAACAGATGCTCACAACTGAGATAGACGGGGACGCTCTATCGGTATGGTTGTAGTGTGTTTTGGTATTAGCTTGTCTTGGCTATAGAATCACATTAGTGCACTTGTGTGTATTGAGTAGGATCGCTTGAGATCGTTCAACTTATACTGACTTATAGAAGAACTTGATCTCTGTTATTATGGAAGTTCGTGCTCTTAATCCCTATACAATAACCTCGACACATAGGGCCGTATGTATTTCTTTGATTCATCAATGGGTGAGATTTATAAGTATTATATCAACAAACTCTGTGAGTTGGGAAGTAGTGCTGTATCTATGGTGTGCTGTTGATTGTAGAAGGAATCAATGTCTGTCATAGGTTGATGATGTCCCCTTGAGGAGCTCATAAGGTTTATCATGTAAATCTTGCAAGTGGATTAATTTCCGGCATGATAAAAAGGTTGAGTGGTACTACTCTTGGATGAGATATTAATTAATTTGAGTTGTCAGTAACTTAATTAATTAATGGACATTGAATATCTTAAACATGGGGAGACTATCGGGCTTATAATAAGAAGGAGCCCAGAACATAATTTGGGATTGGATGGGTAGTGCAATAATAATATTTTAGTGGACTATATTATTATTATTGGATTTAATTAAAAGCTTTGGGCTAAGCTTGGTTAATTAAATTCAATTGAGGCCCAGCCCAATTTCTCCTCCTGGTCCCTGCAGTAGCCCTTATAAATAAGTTATCTCAGTTCCTGTTAACCCGAAGTCAGTGCCTCATTTGACAGTTAGAAAGAACAGGAGCAGATTGAGATAATCCTGCGGATTGTTGCCCACACAACAGCAGGATTCAACTTGGGACATACTGCAGAAGATTAAGAGGTGGTTCTCTGCAACGGATCAACCTCTACATCAACCCAGAAGTACGGTAAACAAGATTTAATTGCTTCCGCTGTTTATTGTTTGCCTGTATACTAACGATCACGTTTGAGCCACAAGATCCAATTGCCAACAATTGGTATCAGAGCATTGGTTTCGTGGTGAAACGTGAGTCGTTTGATAAGGTTTTTGTGATTATTTGATTATTTGATATGATCTGGATATATTCACATGTTTTTGTGCTTCTCGTGATTCAACATAAGGATGATATGAAGGGTTTGTATAATTCTGTCTGTCCTTGAAACTCTATGAACTACTTTTTATTATCGTTGTTGTTCGAGTACGCGAATCTCACACACACACTCTTGTCAATTCGCTGTGCGACGACGACGGTGAATGAGTGAAAGGCTGGAAAGTGTGGGCGGCCAAGGCAGATTCACGGCAATCTGACGGCGGCTAGCGGGAGGCATCGAGGTGGCTGTCTGCCGCTGACCGGTGCTGTTCAGGCGATTGGAAGAACGTTGGTTGGCGTGAACTGCTGAGAGCAGTCGTCAACGGTGTGGGCGTGAACTGGTTGTTTGGAGCGCGTCTGCTGCAACGTCCTGGCAGTCGCTCGTTCTAGTCGTGTCGGGACCGATCAGTGGTCGGCGAAGCTTTGTTGTGGGCAGCGGCGGAGTTTGGCTCTGGACTGCCGTCTCTTGGCTGGAGTGCGACGGCGGAGTTGCTGTGGACAGTCGAGGGCGGTCGTCTTCACGGAGGCTGGAGCGGCGACTCCAGTAGGCGACGATGACAGCAAAGCAGTCATCGGCAGCAGCGCGATTCCAGTCGATTATGGGCGCGGCTTTCAGCGGGTGCGACATTTGGTTGCGCCGGCTATGGCGCTTGTTTGCGACTTGAATCGATGGGCTTCCAGCGGCGGGCCGGTACAGCTTTGGAGCGACGGCTATTGTCAAGCAACTGCTTCTGACGGCGACATTCGATGGTGCCAGAAGAGCTCCGATCGCCGGGAGAGCGGCGCCGGTGGATGCGTGGTGTCACGATTCCAGTTGGGCTGAAGCAGTGGCGCCGGTGTTGCTGCCGTGTGCGAGCAGATCCGGTGATATGGCGGCTCGTTACTTATGGTCGGAGGCGCGTTGCCGGCGTCTTGTTGGCACGACCGCCATGTACGGCGGCGCCGTGCGGTTGCTGTGTGTGCTCCGTTTGAAAGTTGCGGCTGGAATGTTGATGAAGACGGCGGCTGTTAATAGGGCAGCGTAGCTTTTGGGCTGCTGGGCCCCAAATATTTTTTTTTGTTGTTTTGGGCCTTGTCTTCATGGGTTGTGCCTGCCAGTTGGGCCTTATTTTTTAATTAAATGGTTTTGGGCTGTGAAAATGGGCCAATTTTTTAATTAAATGCTAATGGGCTGCTGGGCTAATCATATTTTAATTAATTGTGGGTAATTGGACCAAGCATAATTAATTAATTATATTAATGGACTAATTGTGCTAGTGGGCTTGGTGGACTTAATTTGATTTTGGGCTAAGATTGTGGGCCATGGATAATGAGCTTGATTAATTATTTAATCTGCTGCTCATTTTGTGCTTATTTGTTGCTCTTGAGGCCCAAATTAATTAATCCACTATTTATGCAATTAATTAATGTTATATAACTGATTAACTGATTTAATTGTCAATTATTGTTGATATGTGTAAGACATGTTCTATGTGATTTATTTATTTAAATTGTTGTTAATAGAAGCATGTCTTAGTTGTATATTTTATTCTGGAATATTATATGCATGTTAAAACCCTCGGTATTAAATAACTAAGTGGGAGAGGGGATTGGTAATAAATTCCCGCGGCCTCCATTATTGGTTTGTAAGTGATGTGAGTAAACTTGCCTGTTGGCATATGCCTTCCTCCCTAACGGATGAGTTTATTCACGGATCACTGGTACAGACTTCATAAATAATTATTGTTTGTAATGTGGCACATAAACTTGCGTGTTGGCATAGGCCTTCCTCCCTAACGGATGAGTTTGTGTGCGGTACACTGGTAAAAACTTATAATTGATGATTGTAGGAAGCTACCCGAGCGCGTGTGTACTTCTCCAACTGTAAGGCACATAAGCTCGCGCAGTGGACTTGGGATCAAATAATGGTGTACACTTAGGTGTAAATAATTAGTATCCTCCCCAACGGAGTCACTGCTATTATTTGCATGGCTAAAAAGTAACCGACTATTAATTATTTTGTCATAAAGTTAGGTTGACAAATGAAATTAATGGGTAAAACCTTCTCTTGTAAATGTTCGGGTTTGTAAACGTCCACACTAACGTGGCTTGCAGACTCACGGTGCTTGAGATGTCGGTGAATTTTATTTTATATTGTTTTGAGGGAAACAATATAAAAGGATAAAATTCGAAGTTTTGATCTGAATATTTATTTGTGATTCTCTGAATTTCGAATGGTATTATCTCACTAATTGTTAACTAAAAGACATTATATTTACTCGTCCATATTAAATGATTAGAAAAGAATCTTGGTTTTGAAAATTACTGCTTAAGAAAATACATGTGTGTTCTCTCAAAGGACGGCTCATGATGCCTATTAAAGTCTCTAGTGAAGAGATGAGAGGTTCATAGAAATATGATGGTCTCATGTAACTCTTCGGATACTTGAGTAAATTAAAAGGCAGAAGATCATGGTTGAATTGATGAATTAATTGGAAAAGCTTGGAATAGAAATTGAAAGGGAAACCTAGATCAATTTATTCTTCATTATTTGCCGGGATGTTTTGAGCAAGTTCTACCTGAAATACGAGAGGTTGTATATGGTGGGAAACTTCTGACAAAACATGTGGCAAAAGAAAGCCATTTTCATCATGATGTGAACTAGTTTAATATCTTATTTACTAATAGTTTAAACATGATTAGTGATGGCATCTACTGGCACGAACTGTGTAGATACAGGAATCACTAAATGTTTATCACTAAGTAAGGATAAGATTGTTATTGACATGGGTAAAACTACAAATGTAGTGGCTATTGCAGTGGGAGATGTTTATTTATCTAATGATAAGAATAAATGATTGTTTATGAGAAATTGTCTTTACGTATGTTTCATAGAAAGAATTTGATTTCGGTTTCTATGCATTAACGGATGGATACTTCATTTCATTTAAATGACGTGGTCATAGTAATGAGGAATGAGGCTATAATCCGTTAAAGTACGTTGGTGGATAATATGTAAACTCTTGAATCATGTACATCCCACAGATGCAATAAATAGTAATTAAATAATGCATCTTCTAATATAAGTAAGAGAAAGGAACCTTCGTAAATGAACTAAACATACATTTGACATCTAAGATTAGTTCATTTTACTTGAGTAGGATTCAAAAGTTGATAGCCAATAGACTGTAAGGTTTATCTGAAGTGGAAACTATCGGGCTTACGAGTCTTACTTGGAAGTAAAAATGATTAACTGCCTTTTCAAGGCTGTGGGGTATAGAGCCAAAGATATATATATTGGAATTAGTTCATTCTGATTCAAGTGAACCTAACAATATCCAGGCGAGAGGTGGTTATGAATATTCAAAGATTATTCTGGGAACCGATATATATATTTATTTGATGCACTGCATGTCTAAATTCTTGGATTAATTCAAGAATTGTAAGGCTGGTACAGTGAGCGTCATGGAAAATATATCACATCATTACGATTCAATCGTGATGATGAAGACCTCTTAGGATAGTTAGGAACTAATAATCAGAAGTTGAGATTAAATCTCAAGTTGACTACACCGGGCATGCCCCAGCTGAATGGTGTGGTGAGTAGAAGGGATAAGGCTCTTATGGTTCTGATTAGATAGATGATGAATTATTTGGAATAATTAAATTCATTTTATGGATATGCCCTAGATACAGTAATTCGTGAAACGTTTGTCTGTATATGGGATATCCTAGAAAAATGGAGAGTGATTTATTTAGTCCAAAAGATCGAAGGGTGATTGTCAACACAAACACTAGATTTTTTGGAAAATGACTATGTAATGAATCACAAGCCCATGTATAAGTTGTTCTAAAGGAAGTGAGAGGAAAACACTAAGTATAAGTACCAAGTGTACAAGAGGATATACCACAAGGTAAACTGCAACGCGTGTCACGTCTGATACATAATTACGTGTAGTGCCTTGTCGTAGTGGGAGGGTTGTTTGACAACCTGTAAGATATATGTTTTGGGAAAGTCGTGAGACTTGATCCCTAGTGAACATGGTATTATCCCACGGATACGACGTAGCACTACAAGATGAAAATGCAGAATCTTAGTAAGTTGCATTGAATGTTGAAATAGAATCTGCAGATTCTAAATAAAGTCTGGGAACTTGTATGACCACTAAATGATGTAAAAGCCATTGCAAGTGGTCAAGGGAAATAAAAGAGGATCATACGGAAAGGTGAAAACCTTGGAAGCAAAGCTTGTTGCGAAAAAGTGTACTCAGAAAGAAATGGTTCGATTATGAGGAAACATATTCGCTGGTAGCTATGCTTAAGTTGATCCGGATTCTTTTATGTAATGCTGCTCATATTAAATTATGAGGAACAGCAAATAGATGTCAAGACAGCTTTCCTGATTGAAAGTCTTGAGGAAAACATCTATGTGAAGCAACCAGAGTAATTCATTGCAAAGTACTAATAGCATTTTGATAGTAAGCTTAAAAGTGTCCAGCGATGGACTAAAGCAAGCTTTAAGATTGTGAAGCATCTGTTTTGATTAGATAATCCAGTGGCATGGATTTAAATCAGTGAGCGGATGAGTCTTGTGTGATGTAAAGAGTGACGAAAACGTGGTGGTGTTTCTTGTACTATACGTAGATAGTATCTTGCTCATTGGAGACAATGAAAGAGTATTATCGGCCGTATGGGTACAGTTAATAAAGCGGTAGTGATGAAGGACTTAAGAAAGGCAAAATACATCCTTTTGATCACGGTAATACGGATCACAAGAAAGGATGTTATGCTTATCTCAAGTTTCATAAATGATATAGTCCATACTCGTTTAGCATGTGCATTTATATAAGTAAATGTGTCTTTGAGACACAAAAAGAAGATAAAGGAGATGAAAGCGGTTCCTTATGCTTCGGCGAATAAGGAAGCTTAATTTAAGGAATGCTATGAACGAAGTTGGATATCTGTTTTGCTGGATGCAGAACAGTGGGTATCAACGTAATCCGGAACAAGAATGATGAGCTGTGGTAAGACATATATGAAGTGCCTGAGAAGGACTGGAAATCATATATAGACTTACTGAACAGATTCACTACTTCTTGTGGATTACGTAGATTCAGATTTTTTAGTCAGATTGGACGGTAGTAAATTCTCTTCAAAGGTTATGTGTTTAATTTTAGGAAGTAGAATCATAATGTGGAGGAGTGTTATATAGAAATATATTTCAGACTCCGGACTCCATCATGGAAAGAATGATAAATTGGAGCCTATGAGGCAGCCAGAGTATCTATATGACTCTAGAAACTTCAAGATGGAATTTGAAGTGTTTCTAAGTTTGCCCAAGGTAATCACAATTTACATTGTTGATATTGGTGCAGTTGCAAACTTGAAGGAATCACGAGTCCATAAGGAAATTAAACACATGGAGCGCAAATACCACCTGTTACGAGAAATCGTATGATGAGGGGAAGGTTGTTGTCGCCTAGATTGCATCGGATGATGACCTAGTAAACTATTTACAAGGACCTTAAGGCGAGAGCTTTTAATGGTCGTGTAGTGGTAGTAGGAATCAGATGTATGGCAGAATACATGACAGCATAGTCTTTTAGTATAAGTGGGAGATTGTTGTATTGTATACTAAAAGTCTAGCTTTAGTATGAACAATGTCATAACAATATTTGAAATGAGAATCATTGATCAAATGATTGCATCTTATAATTTATTTTATATGCATGATGCAATAGTCCATTTACTTTATATTGTAGATAATATGTTGTGCGACAACACGCGGAAGATCATATTATCGGTTTCCTTATAAAGTATAAACAGATGCTCACAACTGAGATAGACGGGGACTCTCTATCGGTATGGTTGTAGTGTGTTTTGGTATTAGCTTGTCTTGGTTATAGAATCACATTAGTGCACTTGTGTGTATTGAGTAGGATCGCTTGAGATCGTTCAACTTATACTGACTTATAGAAGAACTTGATCTCTGTTATTATGGAAGTTCGTGCTCTTAATCCCTATACAATAACCTCGACACAGGGCAGTATGTATTTCTTTGATTCATCAATGGGTGAGATTTATAAGTATTAAATCAACAAACTCGGTGAGTTGGGAAGTAGTGCTGTATCTATGATGTGCTGTTGATTGTAGAAGGAATCCATGTCCGTCATAGGTTGATGGTGTCCCCTTGAGGAGCTCATAAGGTTTATCATGTAAATCTTGCAAGTGGATTAATTTCCGTCATGATAAAAAGGTTGAGTGGTACTACTCTTGGATGAGATATTAATTAATTTGAGTTGTCAGTAACTTAATTAATTAATGGACATTGAATATCTTAAACATGGGGAGACTATCGGGCTTATAATAAGAAGGAGCCCAGAACATAATTTGGGATTGGATGGGTAGTGCAATAATAATATTTTAGTGGACTATATTATTATTATTGGATTTAATTAAAAGCTTTGGGCTAAGCTTGGTTAATTAAATTCAATTGAGGCCCAGCCCAATTTCTCCTCCTGGTCCCGGCAGTAGCCCTTATAAATAAGTTATCTCAGTTCCTGTTAACCCGAAGTCAGTGCCTCATTTGACAGTTAGAAAGAACAGGAGCAGATTGAGAGAATCCTGCGGATTGTTGCCCACACAACAACAGGATTCAACTTGGGACATATTGCAGAAGATTAAGAGGTGGTTCTCTGCAACGGATCAACCTCTACATCAACCCAGAAGTACGGTAAACAAGATTTAATTGCTTTCGCTGTTTATTGTTTGCCTGTATACTAACGATCACGTTTGAGCCACAAGATCCAATTGCCAACAAAATCTATCATGCATTATATGTTGTTTATCCTTTCTTAACTCATAAGGAAACGAGTTCTTTATTTAATGATTCAATTAAATGAAGAGATAATGAGTATTTAAACGTCAAATCTATCATGCATTATATGTTGTTTATCCTTTCTTAACTCATAAGGGAATGAGTTTTTTATTCAAAGATTCGTTTAAAAGAAGTGATAATGAGTATTTAGACGTCGAATTTATCATGCATTATATGTTGTTTATGTTAGATTTGTATACTAAAAGCCTTGCTTTTTGTATTGAACAATGTAATAACAATTTTATTTGAAATGAGAATCATATGAACAAACGTTTTTGCATTTTATAAATTGTTTATTTATATGTTTGTGCAAAAGTCCATTTACTTTATACTGTAGATAATATGTTGTGCGACAACACGCGGAAGATCATATTATCGGTTTCCTTATAAAGTATAAACAGATGCTCACAACCGAGATAGACGGGGACTATCTATCGGTATGGTTGTAGTGTGATTTGGAATTAGTTTGTCTTGACTATAGAATCACATTAGTGCACTTAGCGTGTATTGAGTAGGACCGCTTGAGATCGTTCGACTTGTACTGTCTATATAGAAGAACTTGATCTCTGTTATTATGGATGTCCATGCTCTTAATCCCTATACAATAACTTCGACACGTAGGGCAGTATGTATTTCTTTGATTCATCAATGGGTGAGATTTAAATGAATTAAATCAACAAACTCGGTGAGTTGGGAAGTAGTGCTGTCTCTATGGTGTGCTGTTGATTGTAGAAGGAATCCATGTCCGATTTAGGTTGATGATGTCCCCTTGAGGTGCTCATAAGGTTTATCATGTAAATCTTGCAAGTGGATTAATTTCCGGCATGATAAAAAGGTTGAGTGGTACTACTCTCGGATGAGATATTAATTAATTTGAGTTGTCAGTAACTTAATTAATTAATGGGCATTGAATATCTTAAACATGGGGAGATTATTGAGCTCATAATAAGAAGGAGCCCAGAACATAATTTGGGATTGGATGGGTAGTGCAGTAATAATATTTTTGTGGACTATATTATTATTATTGGATTTAATTAAAAGCTTTGGGCTAAGCTTGGTTAATTAAATCTGATTGAGGCCCAGCCCAATTTCTCCTCCTGGTCCCTACTGTAGCCCTTTATAATAGTCTGCTCAGCTCCTGGATGCCCGAAGAATTGAGAACGCCGTTCTTTTGTCTAAAAAGTGGTTAGGAGCAGATTGAGTGATCCTGCAGACTGTTGACCACACAACAACAGGATTAGACTAGGGTAATACAGTAGAAGAACAAGAGGTAGTTCTTCTCAGATATTCATCCTCTACTCCAATCCAGAAGACAGGTATTGATTTATGCTTCCGTTGTTTATTAATTACTTGTTTTCTTTTCAAATCGTGTTCACCATAAGATCCAATTGCCAACAATTGGTATCAGAGCATGGTTTCTTGGTGAAACTGATTTGTAAAGATTTATGTGATTAATTGATTATTTGTTTTAATCTGAATTTTTCACATGGTGTATACAGACTGGCATGTTTGTTTGTATTGTGTGTATTATTAATTGATTAATTGTTTAATATTTGGCACACACTACGAGAATCCACCCTGCTCTTTCACACACACGCCGTTCACCCTCCCCCCCCTTCCCCCTCTCTCTCTCTCTCGTTACGGCTGGCGGAGGCGACGCTTCTGACGGCAGACAGTTGAGTCACCGATAACGGCTCGATGGCCCTGAATCACGGCGGATTCAAGGCAGACCGGCGGCGATGGCGGTAGAGGGAAAATCGAAGAAGGTGGGGTGATAGGGAGACTGTCCCAATCGAATCGGTGACGGCGATGGTAGTTGACCGACGACGGAGATGACACGCCGCTATCCGGGTGAGTCACTGGCGACGACACCAGATCAGACGAAAGCGGCGGTGGCAGTCACGACGGCGCAGGGTCGAGGCGGAGAATTCTATATTAACGCTTCGACTGAAGCGCTGCGATGACGGCGGCGTCGTCTTCACGGCGAGGTGCGTCTGGGCTGTTCAGATCGGAGGCGGCGGCTCTGGTGCGGGCAACGATCACGGTGGCGTCGGCTCGGTGGAGGCAGTTCTTGGCGATGTGGTCGAGGCTGTTCAGATCGGAGGCGGCGGCTCTGGTGCGGGCAACGGCCGCGGCGGCGCGGTAACCTAGGGGAACGGCGGCGGGGAGCATGTCAGTTGGCACTCCCGGGCTTTTCCTCGACGGCTTCTGGAGTTCCGCAGCGTTTTGGATGGGGCGCGTTGTTCGGCGAGGCGATTCCGGTGGGAAGAAGGACGCGGCTGTGCGGCGGTGGACTGATGGCTCTGTTCCGGCAGTAGTTGCGGGCGGCGTTTTTCCCAGCGGTGATAATTCGCTGTTGTCGATGATTTGCTGGGTCTGATCGACGCGGGTTGTTGGCGCTATTGCGGTTGGCTGTGGACGGACCGTCGGCTGCGGCGGCGATGGTGATTGCCTGCTGGCGGAGTTTGTCGCGCTGTCGGCGGCGATTCACGGCTGGAAACTGGTCGGCGATGGGCTAACGGCGGATATCCGGTGGACTGTTGGCGGCACCGCCGTTGGCGGCGGCAGCTGGTTGCGCCGGTGGCTTCTGCAGGCTGACGGCTGTGGCGGCTGGGCATGGGCTAGGATTTTCTCTTGTTTGGGCTGGGCTTGGTTTTAATTAATTGCTATTGGGCCTGTTTTTTTTATTGTATTGGGCTTACTGGATTGTAATTAATTATTTGAGCAGCTGGGCCTGTATGTGTTTTATTTATTAATTGTTTGTGGTGTTGGGCCTTGAGATGTATTGGGCTTGTTCCAAAGAAATAAAATTGGCTGGCTTAATGGGCTTTAATTTTTTTAATAATAATGGCTGCTCATTAATTGCTAATTTTATTTGGAATAGGTAGGCCCAATTTTTGATCCAACTTTATTTTGCAATTAACTGAATTATATAATTCATTTAATTGTTTAACATGACGATTAATTGTTATATATGTGTAAAGCATGTTTTATGTGATTTATTTAATTTTAAATTACTTGGATTAAAAGCATGCTTTATTGTATATTTTATTTGTTAATATTATATGCATGACAAAAACCCTCGGTATTAAATAACTAAGTGGGAGAGGGGATTGGTAAATAAATTCCCATGGCCTCCATTATTGGTTTGTAAGTGATGTGAGTAAACCTGCGTGTTGGCAACAGGCCTTCCTCCATAACGGATGGGTTTTATTCACGGATCACTAGTGCAAACTTCTTTATGATGATCGTAGGAAGTTACCCAAGCAATTACTAAGCATTGGTGCTTATATTGTTGTTGAGACAGAGAATAAAATTTGATTGAGTTCATGCAGACGATATTATACTATGTAACTCACCCATCCAGCCTTGGTGTGAGCTGGACCATGAAAAGCAGCAGTGGTGAATTCCTTGAAGTACTCAGGAATGGATAGTCTAAGGAAAAGTGACACCCCGACAATGAAGAGATTCCTCATCGAGTTCATGTTTGTGAATTGTAAGAACGATAACCCCACCGAAGCTGCATTTGGTCACAAGTAATCACACAAATGTAGAGCAATTATAACGAAAGAGAGAAAGAGTAGAATGCTTACCAACAAGACCAAACATAACGCAGTATATTGCTGCAAATATTGTGAAAGGTATTAATGCAAACAATACTCCAAATTTCCCTACACATTCAGAAAAAAGTTTATCAAAATTCTCTACAACTCTAATCAACTTAGGCAGGCCAGTAAATACAACTCTAATCAACTATAAAAATGTGGACGCATTGGATGAACGTAAAGAAACCCTTAAATCCACATGTATAAAAGAATGACAATTACCCAATTAGAAGTACCGCACTAAGTTAACGTCCCCTTTTAATCCAACTATTGGTGTCTCTCTCAAGTTGTGAAAACTTGGTTATAAAGATTAAAAGAATATCAAGAAATCTGTTGGTATCATAAAGCAATTGAAACAAAATCAAGTAAATTAACTTTTCTCATTTTCTTTTGTCTCTATCATATATGAAAGCATATAGTTTTAGTATGAACGTATGATTAGTTTACATGAAACAAAACCAACAAATTAAAAAAAATCGATTTTCTAACAACAAATAATATGTCACAGTACCTCGAAAAGAAGAAGAAGGAGATAATCCAGCCATGAATAATATAAAGGATAATTAAATAACAAATTTACCTCATTTTGGACCATGTTTCGAAGGGATATCTTAATAACTTCTTGAAGAATATCATCGTCAATCTGCGCATGACAAAGTTTGAACAAATACATGTTATAGATTAAAATATATGAATGATACCAAATATCCAAAGAGCCAGATCATGTAGGTTCTCCCTAAGCAAAGCAAAATAGATGTGTTAAGTTCCTAAGGATCATATGCATTAGAAGGCAAAAGAAAAATGTGAGAGAAGAAAACATATTTAAAAACTCAATACAAATATACAATAATAATAATAAAATGCAAGAGGAGATTTAAAAGAAAAAAGAAATCGACTCCTAATTAGATTTGCTCATTTCCTTCATGATATTTTCCTGATTAGTTGGAGTAGCCACTGCATTGCTCAATCATAACATTATTAGGCTGCTACTGCAAAATAAATAAATAAATAAAAATATAAAATAAAATAAATAAAAGCCCTCATCATTTTAGCCAACACGACTTTAGAAGGAAAACACGAGTTGCAACTCATTCAGAATCTCCGTCCCAATATTTCTGGATGCATATTATTTTAATGTTTATGAAATACTACAATTTTACCTTGGATTATAGTAGTCTTTTCCAGGCCATATAAAGGGATGAAAATCGCCTACTTTGTGTTCAGTTGTGTCATATCTGCCAAAGCATAAGTCTAGCCCTCCAATAAAACTTATTTTGTGATCAACGATAACAAGCTTTTCATGGTGAGACCTGCACGCACAATTGCTAAAATTTCACAATTGAGATAGAAAAAACTCATAAAAGATGTATAATATTGTAAATTATACAATTGATCTCTACTGTAGGAATTCTGATGGAATTGGGGTGAAGCCGTATTGAGCGATATACTGTATACCCTAATTTTATTATTCTTGGAATTACCGACGGATTAAATCCGTCGGTAAATTAAAAATAAAAATTCATATATTTACCGACGGAAAGATTCCGTCGGTAAATTACAAACTAAAATTTTTTTTTTTTAAATAAAATTTGATATATTTAGCGACGGATAATTCGTCGGTAAATTAAAGATTAATTTAATTTTTAAAAAATAAAATTTGATATATTTACCGACGGATTAAATCCGTCGGTAATTTAATGACTAAAATTAATTTTCTTTTAATAAAAAAATTATATATATTTACCGACGGAAAAAATCCGTCGGTAAATTAAAGACTAAAATTTTTTTTTAAAAAATAAAATTTATTATATTTACCGACGGAAAAAATCCGTCGGTAAATTAAAGACTAAAATTATTTTTTAAAAAAAAAAATTTTAAAATATCTACCGACAGATAAATCCGTCGGTAATCTTCCGAGATTTATTCCCTCCAAAATATCGACGGATTTACCGACGGAAAAAAAATCCGTCGTTAATTCCGTCGGTAATCCGTCGCAAAAACCTTCGGAAATTTTTATTGATTGTTTTTTAAAAATAAATCCCATTAAATCAATAAATCATCAGTAATTCGTCGGTAAACCGTCGGTAATTACCGACGATTTTTTTCCGTCGGTAAATCCGTCGGTATTCTGGCAGTTTCTTGTAGTGTAATAGGTGGGTCAAAGCTGATAAGATGGCTAAGTGCTATATTTTGGCTTCAATGTCAAATGTGCTTCAGACTCAGCATCAAGCTATGGACACCGCCTATGATATGATGCATAATCTTAGGGAACTTTTTGGCCATCAGAGTCGTCCTGCTAGGTCGAAGGGCATGTCGGTCTTGATGAACACCAAAATGGCTGAGGGCACTTCCGTAAGGGAGCATGTCCTTAGGATGATGGGCCAACTCAATGAGTTGGAAGTTCTTGGAGCAGAAATCGATGGGGAAACCCAGGTCGATATTATACTCCAAAGCTTGCCTAGGAATTTTGAGCAGTTTCGCCTGAACTATGGTATGAACAAACATTTGTACTCGTTGGCGGAACTGATGACAGAACTCGTGGTGGCGGAAGAACTGTTTCGTAGACCACCTCAGGTTCATGTTGCTGAACATGCTTCTCATCCTAGGCTGAAAGGCGGTAGGAAGAAGAAGAAGCAAGGGAATCCAGCACCGGTGAACCAAATGAAAGCAAAGACGGGTGCGGTCAAGAAGCCTAGAGGCAAGTGCTTCAAATGTAAGCAGCCGGGACACTACAAGGTTGACTGCCCTCTTCTGAAGGGGAACAGGAATGGTAAGTCTTACATACTAGTTGTTGAATCGTGTTTAGCGGCTGTATCTGCTGACACTTGGTGTGTAGATACGGGAGCCACTGATCATGTCTGCAATTCTATGCAGGGGTTCCACCAAACCCAGCAGCTTAGTGATGGGGAGATTACCATACTCATGGGGAATGCTACAAGTGTAACAGCTGTTGCAGTTGGAGACGTGCATTTATTTTTCAATAAGAATAAAACTCTTGTTTTGAGGAATTGTCTTTATGTACCTCATTTTAGAAAGAATTTAATTTCAGTTTCTAAATTGTTTATGGATGGATATTCTGTTTCTTTTAATGACAAGGTTGTTATAAGGAAAAATAGAATTGTTATCTGTAATGGTGCATTGATAGATAATTTGTACACTCTTAATCCAATTTCTCCCACGGTGCAACAAATTGAAACGAATGATACATCTACTAATAAGAGAAAAGAACCTTCAAAATTGAACCAAACATATCTTTGGCATCTAAGACTTGGTCATATTAACTTAAGTAGGATTCAAAGGTTGATAGCTGATGGACCTCTGAGTTCATTAGTAGTGGAATATTATCCAACTTGCGAATCCTGCTTGGAAGGAAAAATGACCAAAAGGCCTTTCAAGGCAAAGGGGTATAGAGCCAAGGATTTGTTGGAATTGGTTCATTCCGATTTATGTGGTCCTATGTCTGTCCAGGCAAGAGGGGGTTTTGAATATTTCGTCACTTTCATTGACGATTATTCAAGATATGGATATATTTATTTGATGCGCCGCAAGTCTGAGTGCTTTGATAAATTCAAAGAGTACAAGGCTGATGTGGAAAAGCATCTTGGAAAATATATCAAGACACTACGATCTGATCATGGTGGCGAATACCTCTTGGGAGAGTTTAGGAATTATTTATCGAAAAATGGGATTGAATCCCAATTGTCTGCACTAGGCACACCCCAGCAGAATGGTGTAGCGGAAAGAAGGAATAGGACTCTTATGGAAATGGTAAGATCAATGATGAGTTATTCGGAACTACCAAATTCGTTTTGGGGATATGCCTTAGAAACAGCGGCTTACATTCTAAACTTAGTACCCTCTAAATCAGTAGCTTCCATACCCATTGAATTGTGGACTGGGCGAAAGCCTAGTTTGAAACACTTTCGGATTTGGGGTGCTCCGGCACATGTGTTAAAGACGGATACTGATAAGTTAGAGTCACGTACGGAAGTTTGTCTGTTTGTAGGATATCCAAAAGGAACGAAGGGTGGTTTATTCTATAATCCAAAGGACCAAAAGGTGATCGTTAGCACGAATGCTAGATTTTTGGAAGAAGATTATATAATGAATCACAAACCCATGAGTAAAATTGTTCTAGAAGAAGTAAGAGGGGAAACACCAAACATAATACCAACTGTACAAGAGGATATACCACAGGACACTGCACCGCGTGTCACACCTGATACACAATTACCTGCGGAGCCTCGTCGTAGTGGGAGGGTTGTGAGACAACCGGATAGATTCATGGGATTGGGAGAGTCTTCTGACTTGGTCCCTGGTGAACATGAAATTGACCCATGGAATTACAACGAGGCACTGCAAGATAAAGATGCTCAATTATGGCAAAATGCAATGAAATCTGAAATAGAATCCATGTATTCTAATCAAGTCTGGGAGCTTGTAGAACCACCCAATGGTGTAAAAGCTATTGGATGCAAGTGGATCTATAAAAGAAAAAGAGGATCTGATGGTAAGGTGGAAACCTTTAAAGCAAGGCTTGTGGCTAAAGGATATACTCAGAAAGAAGGAATCGATTATGAGGAAACCTTCTCCCCTGTGGCCATGCTTAAGTCAATCCGGATTCTTTTGTCTATTGCTGCTCATATGGATTATGAGGTATGGCAAATGGATGTCAAGACAGCTTTCCTAAATGGAAGTCTTGAGGAAAACATCTATATGAAGCAACCAGAAGGATTCATTGCTAAGGGCGAAGAGCATCTAGTGTGCAAGCTTAAAAAGTCCATTTATGGATTGAAACAAGCTTCTAGATCATGGAACATCCGTTTTGATGAAGTAATCCAGTCATATGGATTTATTCAATGTCCGGATGAATCATGTGTGTACAAGAAGTGTGACGGAAACGTAGTGGTATTTCTTGTACTCTACGTGGATGATATTCTACTCATTGGAAACAATGTAAAGGTATTATCGGGCGTAAGGGTATGGCTGTCCAAGCAGTTTGAAATGAAGGATTTAGGAGAAGCCGGACACATTCTTGGGATCAAATTGATAAGGGATCGCAAGAAAAGAATGTTGTGCTTATCCCAAGCTTCATACATTGATACAATCCTGGCTCGTTTTAGCATGCAAGATTCCAAGAAAGGTTTTCTACCTTTCAGACATGGAATACCTCTATCTAAGAAAATGTCTCCTAAGACACAACATGAAATAGAGGCAATGAAGCTGGTCCCTTATGCTTCGGCAGTGGGAAGCCTCATGTATGCTATGCTATGTACGAGACCGAATATCTGTTATGCCGTGGGCATGGTCAGTAGGTATCAAAGTAATCCAGGACAAGGGCATTGGACTGCGGTAAAGCACATTTTAAAGTACCTAAAAAGGACTAAGAATTATGTGCTGGTTTACCGGGCAGATACTTTGTTACCTTTGGGTTATACTGATTCGGATTTCCAGTCAGATAGGGATGCTAGTAAATCCACCTCGGGTTATGTGTATACTCTTGGAGGAGGAGCCATAATATGGAGTAGTGTAAAGCAGAAATGCGTTGCGGACTCCACCATGGAAGCTGAATATGTGGCAGCCTCTGAGGCAGCTAAGGAAGCAGTATGGCTCAGGAACTTCTTAATGGACTTGGATGTGATTCCTGGTTTGCCCAAAGCAATCACAATTTATTGTGATAATAGTGGTGCAGTAGCAAACTCGAAGGAACCACGAGCCCATAAGGCGAGTAAACACATTGAGCGCAAGTACCACCTGATACGAGACATCGTTAAAAGAGAGGAAGTCGTTGTCGCTAAGATAGCATCTGAGGATAACTGTCACGCCCCAACCCGCAGGCGGAACGCGACAACCGCCACGTTAACCATAAATTTCGCGAAATGGGTGCACTCCACTCCCCAAAGTTTATAGAAAACGTAAGGCTTGCTATCAAGTACCTGTAGAATTGAACAACTGATAACAACGGGTACAACCCGAGGACATCATTTCATAAAGTATCAACAAGGATTTACAAAGGTACAAAATACCACGATGTAACTTAGTTTGAAGAAAATATACATGAGCGATATAACATCGCGAAAGTACAAAAAGAACATCAAGGGGGGTCACAAAATATAAACTATACAATCTCGCCAATGGATCCGTCAATTTACAAAAAAGAAAAAGTACCCAAAACACTGATCGAATGACGAGCAAACGACAGGCAAACCTCCATCCAAAATGATATCAACAGCCTGAAAAGGAAGGAAATGATGGGGGTGAGCAAAACCACTAGCTCAGTGAGGTGATAAGCCGGTCACCCCAACCCTTATACGAAGCATGTACTCCCGTTCGCAGTTCACAACATAAAATCCAATATTTTGTTCCACATCAATTATTATGTTTACATAATGTACAACTTAACGAAAATACAACCTATGAATGCATTTACAAATACACAATTAGTTCAAACAAGATGTTATCACATAAAAGACGCGTGGGTAGCCAATATCCTCCTCGAACTGATCTCTCCGTCGGGAGTCAGTCCGAGCCCGTCACCGTTACTCTAGACAAAATGCATGTTAATGTTCTTCCTCAATGCACACCAAGTGCTAAAATTCACAATAAAATATCGATGTAATCCCTGAAATGATCAAACATATAAACATATATGACATGCATGTCCCACACTGGTGACGTTGACTGAGCCTATAATAGACTGATTTATCTAATGATCACCTTCCAAAGTATCAATATTTAGCAAATGGACAGGTGCCCCATTAGATCTAACTCACCCGGGTTTGCCAAGCCACGGGCGACTTGTTTGTCACTCTAACTCACCCGAACCGCGACAATTCGGGCTACTCAATCAATGTCGCTCCAACTCACCCGAACTGTGATCAATTCGAGCTACTTAACCTTGGTACCAGGTATACATATGCATCATGAGATAAATAACAACTCAAGTCATAGTCTTAATTGGCACACAAGTCACAAGAATAACCAGAAATCAATCTGCAAATAATTCGCAATAAAGGCTATCAGATATCGAGCCGGCAAGACTCTTCAACATAAGTTAAAATCAACAATACCCATATGAAATAATATAAGATAATCAATGGACCATCTTAGGCCAATCAGGCTCTAACTAGAACAATCGAGCTAATCAGACTCTTTACCACATAACATATTACCAAAATTTTCTTATCAATTAACTAAAAATAAAATGAATGCAAATTTAACGAGGGTCCACACTTCCCACAAGAGAAGGCGTTCCCGAATTATCAACTCACAAGGAAGTGATTAACTCTCTCCGGAATCTGAAGTCGGTCCTTTGCCCTTCGTCGATGGTTCTTTACCTAGAAAGGAGATGAGCAATTAAAGACAAATCAAATATAACTAACTATTAGCAGTAACATTGTCTTTCATTATCAAAATAAATCTTAATCGAGCTCGAGCGAGTCGATATTAAATAAGAACTGCCCATATCTCCTCAACCTCATCTCCCAATCTCACATAACCCGTTTCAGATCATTTCTTAAACAAAACGATAGGAAGTAAATTTGAATTCGACATAACTATTCTGAAATTTTCCAGCTAGCGGCAGTTTACAAGAAAAATCATAACTAATTGTAGAAAAATCTAATCATGGTGTTTCAAGTGGCTACAGAAAGCTAACACGTTCAGCTACATACAGAAATTGAGTTTGTAAACTTATGAGGTCAGTAGCTATGTCAGAATCAGTTCGAACAGCAGCTGCGAATTGCCTAGCAGCAGTTTACGAGAAAAATCATAACTAATTGTAGAAAAATCGGATGGAGGCGTTTCAGGTGGCTACGGAAAGCTAACGAGTTCAGCTACATAAAAAATTGAGATTACAAATTTCTGAGGACAATAGCTAGGTCAAAAGTAGTTCGAACAGTAGCTTCGAATTATGTCAATACTTGAAAAAATCCAACAAAATTACAAAATTATGGAGGAAGGAAGCTTAATTTACACATTACTTACCTCAAAACAACTTAGAAACCACCTAGGATGAGGGTTGTAAGGGAGAATTTGATCAACAAGGGTTTCTCCTCTTCACTATTTTCTTTCCCCTCTTTTGATTTCTTCTCCCGTACTCTTCTTTCTTATTTTTTTTTTATATGTGTTGAGGCTATTAGGATGGGTTGGGCTTATTTTCATGTTATGCCATTTAAGTGGGCTGGACTTGGGCCAAATAAATAAATAAATAGGTTTTGGGCTCTAAAAACAAATCTAGGGCAACTTGGGCCAAAAATAAATAAATAGGTTTTGGGCTCTAAAAACAAATCTAGGGCAACTTGGGCCAAAAATAAATAAATAGGTTTTGGGCTTTCTAAAAAAAATAATCTAGTTGGGCTAAGATATTATAAAGTATCCCCTCCTCTAAAAAGTTTCGTCCTCGAAACGTAAACGTACCTAGAGATGAAAAGAGATGTGGATGTTGTTGACGCATGACTGACTCTGGTTCCCACGTTTCTTCTTCAATTCGATCACTTTTCCATAGAACTCTCACCATAGGAATGGATTTATTACGAAGCATTTTCTCTCGGCGATCTACAATTTGAACAGGTTGTACTTCGTACGATAGATTCTCCTTTAATACAACTGGGGGATATTCGAGCACGTGCGAAGGATCTGGTTCATATTTTCTAAGCATAGAGACATGGAAGACATCGTGAATCTTTGACAATTCAGATGGTAGCTCAAGTCGATACGCGACACGACCAATCCTTTGCACGATCGTAAACGGTCCAATATACCTTGGACTTAACTTTCCTCGACGGCGGAATCGCAACACGCCCTTCCACGGAGAAACTTTTAGAAAAACTTTGTCTCCTTCATTAAACTCCAAATCGCGCCTCCTATTATCTGCATAGCTTTTCTGTCGATCTTGCGCTGCCTTAAGTCTGTCTCGAATAAGTTGTATTTTTTCCTTCGCATCTTCGATAAGCTCTACTTGTTCGATTTTTCTCTCGCCAACCTCATCCCAAAAGAGCGGTGTTCGACACTTTCGCCCATACAGAGCTTCATACGGGGGCATTCCAATGCTTGAATGATAACTGTTGTTATAAGCGAACTCCACCAAAGTCACGTACTTATCCCAGCTACCTCCCAAATTCAACACCACTGCACGCAGCATGTCTTCTAGTGTCTGTATAGTTCTCTCTGACTGTCCATCAGTCTGTGGATGAAACGAGGTACTGAATAGTAATTTTGTACCTAGCGCTTTCTGCAGACTAGGCCAAAAACGGGAAGTGAATCTTGGATCACGATCAGATATGATTGACACTAGTACTCCGTGCAATCTCACGATCTCATCGACATATAACTTGGCAAGTTTCTCTAAAGATTCGTTGGTATGCAATGGAAGGAAATGTGCCGATTTCGTCAGACGATCGACAATGACCCAGATTGAGTCATGGCCCTTTTGGGTTCGAGGTAAACCGGAAACAAAATCCATCGTGATGTTCTCCCATTTCCACTCAGGAATAGGTAGTGGTTGAAGCATGCCGGCTGGTTTTCGGTGTTCCGCTTTAATCTGTTGGCATGATAAGCACTTTGATACAAATTCAGCAATGTCCCGTTTCATACCTGGCCACCAATAATGCTCCCGAAGTGTTCTGTACATTTTGGTACTACCAGGATGCATAGCATAGGCTGAAGAATGGGCTTCCTCAAGAATAGCTCTACGAACATCAAGTTCTGATGGAACACAAACACGATTTTTAAAAGTAAGGAGTCCGTCATCCCGAATTTGAAATTCTGGTTCTTTTCCTTGATTTAGCTTCACCATCTTTTGTTGTAAATGAACATCGTGTGATTGTCTTTCTCAAATTTGCTCGAACAAGGTAGGTCTAACCTCAAATTTGGCAATTAAGGCGTAATCATTAGACTTTTCACAATCGAGCGAAATGTGTAAAGATTTAAATTGCTCCAACATAGGAAGATAAAAAGATTGAATCGAAGCAAGTGAGGTAGAAGACTTTCTACTCAGAGCATCTGCAACAACGTTCGCCTTGCCAGGATGATAATCGATGACTAAGTCATAGTCACTAATCAACTCCATCCATCGCCTTTGCCTGAGGTTGAGCTCCTTTTGTGTGGTGATATACTTTAAGCTCTTGTGATCAGTGAAAACCCGACAAGTTGCACCATACAGATAGTGTCTCCAGATCTTCAATGCAAAGACGATTGCAGCCAACTCTAAATCGTGTGTAGGATAATTTTCTTCGTTCTTCTTCAATTGCCTTGAAGCGTAGGCAATAACCTTTCCTTCTTGCATGAGAACGTATCCTAATCCTTGTCTCGAGGCGTCGCTATAAATGGTAAATTCTCCAATCGCTGGGTCTGGCAAAGCAAGAATAGGAGCTGAAACGAGTCGTCTTTTCAATTCTTGAAATGCTTCCTCGCATTCTTCACTCCATTCAAATTTTACCCATTTCCGAGTCAATTTAGTCAAAGATGAAGCCAACAACGAAAAGTCTTTGACAAACCGTCGATAATATCCAGCTAATCCCAGAAAACTACGAATCTCTGTCACGTTCTTTGGATGCTCCCAATCTAGTATAGCTTGAATCTTCACTTGATCGACGTAGATTCCTTCTTTAGAAATGTGATGACCCAAAAAGCTTACCTCACGAAGCCAAAATTCACACTTCGAAAATTTAGCATAAAGCTGATTTTCTCTAAGAATGTTCAGAGCAATTCTTAGATGATGAGAATGCTCGTCGTCTGATTTAGAATAAATAAGAATGTCATCAATGAAGATGATGACAAACTTATCTAAGTACGGCCGAAAGACCTGATTCATAAGATCCATAAAAGCTGCAGGAGCATTTGTGAGTCCAAAAGGCATAACACAGAATTCAAAATGACCATATCTGGTACGAAAAGCAGACTTAGGGATATCAGATTCCCTAATCCTGAGTTGGTGATAACCAGATCGCAAATCAATTTTTGAGAACACAGTTGCTCCTTGCAATTGATCAAACAGATCATCGATTCTCGGAAGAGGATATTTGTTCTTGATTGTCACCTTATTCAATTGACGGTAGTCGACACATAAGCGAAGTGATCCATCTTTCTTCTTGACAAAAAGAACTGGAGCACCCCAAGGAGATGTGCTAGGTCGTATGAATCCCTTCTCCAATAATTCTCCAAGTTGTTTCTGGAGTTCCTTAAGCTCAGCTGGCGATATTCGATATGGAGTAATCGATATAGGTGTGATTCCAGGAAGTACATCAATGGAAAAATCAATCTCTCGATTCGGAGGCTGTCCTGGTAAGTCTTCGGGAAAGACATCAGGAAATTCATTCACGATCGGGATGTCATCTAGTTTAGTCTCAGAAAGAGAAGTATCGACAACAAATGCCAAGAATGCCTCACAACCCTTACGTATTAATTTATGCACAGTCAACATTGAAATAAAAGAGAGGGATCTCGTTTGAAGTTCACCTTCAAAAACAAGTTCTGAGAATCCTGGTCTACGAAAAATAACAAGTTTCTCGTGGCAGTCGAGAATTGCATGATGAGAAGAAAGCCAATCCATGCCAAGAATAACATCTAGATCAATCAAAGGCAATGGTATCAATTTAGCCTCTAGAATGACATCTTTGATCTTCAATGGACAACCAAGGAACACCGAATCACAAATTAGACGCTCTCTAAGAGGGGTATGAACTATGATTCCAGGTGACAAATGAGAGATAGGATAATCTAAGATCGCAGCAAGATCATCCCGGATATAAGACCTATCAGAACCTGGGTCAAATAAAGTGTAGACCTGATGGTCTCCCACAAACACATGGCCTAAATAAGCAATATTAGGTGAGATTGTGATTTAAAAATTCGGAAAGATAAAATTTCTTACGAATGTTTTATTTGTAATCAAGTGGCATAACAAGGCGGAGTTAGATCTAGCATGTGAAAATATTCGGATTATAAATTACCTGTCACAACCTTCGGATCTGAGCGAGCCTCTTCCTGGGAAATATGAAATACTCTAGTTTGATTCCTTCCTTGCATAGGTGATCGAGTACTAGGGCCGCTTGAGGCTTCAGGCACTCTGGTAGCTGCAGATCGATTATCTCTGGGTGTAGAATATGTTAGTCTACCACGAGGCTGACCAGAACTCTGACTACTTGCTCCCATAAGTTTAGGACAAGAACTTCGCATATGGCCCGGCTGTCGACACTGAAAACATACTTGAGGAGCCTTACAAGGGCCGTCATGATACTTTAAGCAATTCTGGCACTTGCGATTTTCACCAACCGATCCCGAGACATTGCTCCCGCCTCTACTAAACTGCTCCCGAGGTTGAGGAAAACTAATAGACACTGAACTTGGTGCACCACGCGAAGATCCCACACCCCTATACACCTTCGATGCATTTCCTGGAAATGCGCTCCCTTGCCTTTTCTTTTGAGATCGTTCTGCAAGCTTATGTCTCGCCTGAACTAAACTTTCTACCCTCAGGGCTTCTTCTACGAGCTCGTCAAGACTCTCATACTTGTCTCCGGACTTGATGCGATCTCGAATATTTAGATTAAGACAATCTTCAAATCTCTTGCATAAGTCTCTCATCGTATATGACTCAGGAGCGAATTCTCGCAATTCTAGAAATTTGCTTTCGTACTCCACGACCGACATAATGCCTTGAAAGAGGTTGAAGAACTCCTTTCTCTTCTGATCCTTGATGTACTGAGAGAAGTATCGATCTTTGAATCGTTCCACAAAGATAGCCCACGTAATAGTAACCGAAGATGTCTCTTTTAGATTCTGCCACCATTGTCGTGGTCTGGGCCTAACAGCTTGGTCGCAATGACCACACGATAACATTCTTCAATCATCAAGGTGTCAAAGGTCTCTGTAATCTCCTTTAACCACGCCCCCGCTTTAGAAGCATCTCTTGTACCGTCAAATTTCGAAGTCCCCATGTTTTCAACTGCTTTCACTAAATCAGGTATGAAAAGTGCACCTCGAGAAGTAGGACCTACTAAAGTCATTTCTAGAGTAGAAATTGGTACATGAGATGTGGGTCGAATTGGTTCATTAGCACGAAGAACATCCTCAGTGACAGTTGTAGTGGTAGGAGTCGTCGTAGGTGGTGGAACACCATGTACTCGGATGTGATCATAATACAACTGGTACTGCTCTGGGGTCATCATGTGCTCAACACGCAACTGGGCCCGTGGTTGCTCTACCTGGGTAACCGGCACCCTATGATCAGAATTGATAGGGTCCGTAAATGTCGGATGAACGGCATGATCAGAAGAAACATGTCCTCGAGGTCCACGAGGAACAGAAGAGAGTAGAGGACTCGGAGGATCACGAGGAACGTGTCCTCGACCTCGGCGACGAACTGGAGGTGCCATAATGACTGAAAGAAAGAAGGGAAAGAAAATGCAAGGTCAACATTAAGGTAATACGATACCTTAGGATGACATAGAAATAAAATTGGATCCATTAGCTCGACTCAAAAAGAATGAGAATCATATAACCAGGCTCTGATACCAAGAAAGTTGTCACGCCCCAACCCGCAGGCGGAACGCGACAACCGCCACGTTAACCATAAATTTCGCGAAATGGGTACACTCCACTCCCCAAAGTTTATAGAAAACGTAAGGCTCGCTATCAAGTACCTGTAGAATTGAACAACTGATAACAACGGGTACAACCCGAGGACATCATTTCATAACGTATCAACAAGGATTTACAAAGGTACAAAATACCACGATGTAACTTAGTTTGAAGAAAATATACATGAGCGATATAACATCGCGAAAGTACAAAAAGAACATCAAGGGGGGTCACAAAATATAAACTATACAATCTCGCCAATGGATCCGTCAATTTACAAAAAAGAAAAAGTACCCAAAACACCGATCGAATGACGAGCAAACGACAGGCAAACCTCCAATCAAAATGATATCAACAGCCTGAAAAGGAAGGAAATGATGGGGGTGAGCAAAACCACTAGCTCAGTGAGGTGATAAGCCGGTCACCCCAACCCTTATACGAAGCATGTACTCCCGTTCGCAGTTCACAACATAAAATCCAATATTTTGTTCCACATCAATTATTATGTTTACATAATGTACAACTTAACGAAAATACAACCTATGAATGCATTTACAAATACACAATTAGTTCAAACAAGATGTTATCACATAAAAGACGCGTGGGTAGCCAATATCCTCCTCGAACTGATCTCTCCGTCGAGAGTCAGTCCGAGCCCGTCACCGTTACTCTAGACAAAATGCATGTTAATGTTCTTCCTCAATGCACACCAAGTGCTAAAATTCACAATAAAATATCGATGTAATCCCTGAAATGATCAAACATATAAACATATATGACATGCATGTCCCACACTGGTGACGTTGACTGAGCCTATAATAGACTGATTTATCTAATGATCACCTTCCAAAGTATCAATATTTAGCAAATGGACAGGTGCCCCATTAGATCTAACTCACCCGGGTTTGCCAAGCCACGGGCGACTTGTTTGTCACTCTAACTCACCCGAACCGCGATAATTCGGGCTACTCAATCAATGTCGCTCCAACTCACCCGAACCGTGACCAATTCGAGCTACTTAACCTTGGTACCAGGTATACATATGCATCATGAGATAAATAACAACTCAAGTCATAGTTTTAATTGGCACACAAGTCACAAGAATAACCAGAAATCAATCTGCAAATAATTCGCAATAAAGACTATCAGATATCGAGCCGGCAAGACTCTTCAACATAAGTTAAAATCAACAATACCCATATGAAATAATATAAGATAATCAATGGACCATCTTAGGCCAATCAGGCTCTAACTAGAACAATCGAGCCAATCAGACTCTTTACCACATAACATATTACCAAAATTTTCTTATCAATTAACTAAAAATAAAATGAATGCAAATTTAACGAGGGTCCACACTTCCCACAAGAGAAGGCGTTCCCGAATTATCAACTCACAAGGAAGTGATTAACTCTCTCCGGAATCAGTAGTCGGTCCTTTGCCCTTCGTCGATGGTTCTTTACCTAGAAAGGAGATGAGCAATTAAAGACAAATCAAATATAACTAACTATTAGCAGTAACATTGTCTTTCATTATCAAAATAAATCTTAATCGAGCTCGAGCGAGTCGATATTAAATAAGAACTGCCCATATCTCCTCAACCTCATCTCCCAATCTCACATAACCCGTTTCAGATCATTTCTTAAACAAAACGATAGGAAGTAAATTTGAATTCGACATAACTATTCTGAAATTTTCCAGCTAGTGGCAGTTTACAAGAAAAATCATAACTAATTGTAGAAAAATCGAATCATGGTGTTTCAAGTGGCTACAGAAAGCTATCACGTTCAGCTACATATAGAAATTGAGTTTGTAAACTTCTGAGGTCAGTAGCTATGTCAGAATCAGTTCGAACAGCAGCTGCGAATTGCCTAGCAGCAGTTTACGAGAAAAATCATAACTAATTGTAGAAAAATCGGATGGAGGCGTTTCAGGTGGCTACGGAAAGCTAACGAGTTCAGCTACGTACAAAAATTGAGTTTACAAATTTCTGAGGACAATAGCTAGGTCAAAAGTAGTTCGAACAGTAGCTTCGAATTATGTCAATACTTGAAAAAATCCAACAAAATTACAAAATTATGGAGGAAGGAAGCTTAATTTACACATTACTTACCTCAAAACAACTTAGAAACCACCTTGGATGAGGGTTGTAAGGGAGAATTTGATCAACAAGGGTTTCTCCTCTTCACTCTTTTCTTTCCCCTCTTTTGATTTCTTCTCCCGTACTCTTCTTTCTTATTTTTTTTTATATGTGTTGAGGCTATTAGGATGGGTTGGGCTTATTTTCATGTTATGCCATTTAAGTGGGCTGGACTTGGGCCAAATAAATAAATAAATAGGTTTTGGGCTCTAAAAACAAATCTAGGGCAACTTGGGCAAAAAATAAATAAATAGGTTTTGGGCTCTAAAAACAAATCTAGGGCAACTTGGGCCAAAAATAAATAAATAGGTTTTGGGCTTTCTAAAAAAAATAATCTAGTTGGGCTAAGATATTATAATAACCTTGCTGATCCTTTTACTAAGAGACTTCCAGCGAAAGCGTTCGATGGGCATGTAGAAGGAATGGGGATTAGATGCGTGTCAGCAGATATGGCAGCGTAGTCTTTTAGTATAAGTGGGAGATTGTTAGATTTGTATACTAAAAGCCTTGCTTTTTGTATTGAACAATGTAATAACAATTTTATTTGAAATGAGAATCATATGATCAAACGTTTTTGCATTTTATAAATTGTTTATTTATATATTTGTGCAAAAGTCCATTTACTTTATAGTGTAGATAATATGTTGTGCGACAACACGCGGAAGATCATATTATCGGTTTCCTTATAAAGTATAAACAGATGCTCACAACCGAGATAGACGGGGACTATCTATCGGTATGGTTGTAGTGTGATTTGGAATTAGTTTGTCTTGACTATAGAATCACATTAGTGCACTTAGCGTGTATTGAGTAGGACCGCTTGAGATCGTTCGACTTGTACTGTCTATATAGAAGAACTTGATCTCTGTTATTATGGATGTCCATGCTCTTAATCCCTATACAATAACTTCGACACGTAGGGCAGTATGTATTTCTTTGATTCATCAATGTGTGAGATTTAAATGAATTAAATCAACAAACTCGGTGAGTTGGGAAGTAGTGCTGTCTCTATGGTGTGATGTTGATTGTAGAAGGAATCCATATCCGATTTAGGTTGATGATGTCCCCTTGAGGAGCTCATAAGGTTTATCATGTAAATCTTGCAAGTGGATTAATTTCCGGCATGATAAAAAGGTTGAGTGGTACTACTCTCGGATGAGATATTAATTAATTTGAGTTGTCAGTAACTTAATTAATTAATGGGCATTGAATATCTTAAACATGGGGAGATTATTGGGTTCATAATAAGAAGTAGCCCAGAACATAATTTGGGATTGGATGGGTAGTGCAGTAATAATATTTTAGTGGACTATATTATTTTTATTGGATTTAATTAAAAGCTTTGGGCTAAGCTTGGTTAATTAAATCTGATAGAGGCCCAGCCCAATTTCTCCTCCTGGTCCCTACTGTAGCCCTTTATAATAGTCTGCTCAGCTCCTGGATGCCCGAAGAATTGAGAACGCCGTTCTTTTGTCTAAAAAGTGGTTAGGAGCAGATTGAGTGATCCTGCAGACAGTTGACCACACAACAACAGGATTAGACTAGGGTAATACAGTAGAAGAACAAGAGGTAGTTCTTCTCAGATATTCATCCTCTACTCCAATCCAGAAGACAGGTATTGATTTATGCTTCCGTTGTTTATTAATTACTTGTTTTCTTTTCAAATCGTGTTCACCATAAGATCCAATTGCCAACAGTTTATCCTATCTTAACTCATAAGGAAACGAGTTCTTTATTAAATGATTCGATTAAATGAAGAGATAATGAGTCTTTAAACGTCGAATCTATCATGCATTATATAATGTTTATCCTTTCTTAACTCATAAGGAAACGAGTTCTTTATTCAATGATTCGATTAAACAAAGAGATAATTACTCTTTAGACGTCGAATCTATCATGCATTATATATTGTTTATCCTTTCTTAAATCATAAGGAAAGGAGTTTTTTATTCAATGATTCGTCTAAACGAAGTGATAATGAGTCTTTAGACGTCGAATCTATCATGCATTATATGTTGTTTATCCTTTCTTAACTCATAAAGAAATGAGTTATTTATTCAATGATTCTATTAAACAAAGAGATAATGAGTATTTGAACGTCGAATCTATCATACATTATATATTGTTTATCCTTTCTTAACTCATAAGAAAAGGAGTTTTTTATTCAAAGATTTGTTTAAAGGAAGTGATAATGAGTATCTAGAAGTCGAATTTATCATGCATTATAGGTTGTTTATCCTTTCTTAACTCATAAGGAAACGAGTTCTTTAGTCAATGATTCGATAAAATGAAGCGATAACGAGCCTTTAAACGTCGAATCTATCATGCATTATATGTTGTTTATCCTTTCTTAACTCATAAGGAAACGAGTTCTTTATTCATGATTCGATTAAACAAAGAGATAATAAGTATTTGAATGTCGAATCTACCATGCATTATATATTGTTTATCCTTTCTTAACTCATAAGGAAAGGAGTTTTTTATTCAAAATTTCGTTTAAAAGAAGTGATAATGAGTATTTAGACGTCGAATCTATCATGCATTATATGTTGTTTATCCTTTCTTAACTCATAAGGAAACGAGTTCTTTATTTAATGATTCAATTAAATGAAGAGATAATGAGTCTTTAAATGTCAAATCTATCATGCATTATATGTTGTTTATCCTTTCTTAACTCATAAGGAAAGGAGTTTTTTATTCAAAGATTCATTTAAAAGAAGTGATAATGAGTATTTAGATGTCGAATTTATCATGCATTATATGTTGTTTATCCTTTCTTAACTCATAAGGAAACGAGTTCTTTATTCAATGATTCGATTAAATGAAGAGATAATGAGTCTTTAAATGTCGAATCTATCATGCATTATATGTTGTTTGTCCTTTCTTAACTCATAAGGAAACGAGTTCTTTATTCATGATTCGATTAAACGAAGAGATTATAAGTATTTGAATGTCGAATCTACCATGCATTATATATTGTTTATCCTTTCTTAACTCGTAAGGAAAGGAGCTTTTTATTCAAAAATTCGTTTAAAAGAAGTGATAATGAGTATTTAAACATCGAATCTATCATGCATTTTATGTTGTTTATCCTTTCTTAACTCATAAGGAAACAAGTTCTTTATTTAATTATTCAATTAAATGAAGAGATAATGAGTATTTAAATGTCAAATCTATCATGCATTATATGTTGTCTATCCGTTCTTAACTCATTAGGAAAGGAGTTTTTTATTCAAAGATTCATTTAAAAGAAGTGATAATGAGTATTTAGACGTCGAATTTATCATGCATTATATGTTGTTTATCCTTTCTTAACTCATAAGGAAACGAGTTCTTTATTCAATGATTCGATTAAATGAAGAGATAATGAGTCTTTAAATATCGAATCTATCATGCATTATATGTTGTTTGTCCTTTCTTAACTCATAAGGAAACGAGTTCTTTATTCATGATTCGATTAAACGAAGAGATTATAAGTATTTGAATGTCGAATCTACCATGCATTATATATTGTTTATCCTTTCTTAACTCGTAAGGAAAGGAGCTTTTTATTCAAAAATTCGTTTAAAAGAAGTGATAATGAGTATTTAAACATCGAATCTATCGTGCATTATATGTTATTTATCCTTTCTTAACTCATAAGGAAACAAGTTCTTTATTTAATTATTCAATTAAATGAAGAGATAATGAGTATTTAAATGTCAAATCTATCATGCATTATATGTTGTTTATCCTTTCTTAACTCATAAGGAAACGAGTTCTTTATTCAATGATTCGATTAAATGAAGAGATAATAAGTCTTTAAACGTCGAATCTATCATGCATTATATGTTGTTTATCCTTTCTTAACTCATAAAGTAATGAGTTCTTTATTCAATGATTCGATTAAACAAAGAGATAATAAGTATTTGAACGTCAAATTTATCATATATTATATATTGTTTATCCTTTCTTAACTCATAAGGAAAGAAGTTTTTTATTCAAAGATTCGTTTAAAAGAAGTGATAATGAGTATTTGGACATCGAATTTATCATGCATTATATGTTGTTTATCCTTTCTTAACTCATAAGGAAACGAGTTCTTTATTCAATGATTCGATTAAATGAAGAGATAATGAGTCTTTAGACGTCGAATCTATCATGCATTATATGTTGTTTATCCTTTCTTAACTCATAAGGAAACGAGTTCTTTAGTCAATGATTCGATAAAATGAAGAGATAATGAGTCTTTAAACGTCGAATCTATAATGCATTATATGTTGTTTATCCTTTCTTAACTCATAAGGAAACGAGTTCTTTATTCATGATTCGATTAAATGAAGAGATAATAAGTATTTGAATGTCGAATCTACCATGCATTACATATTGTTTATCCTTTCTTAACTCGTAAGGAAAGGAGTTTTTTATTCAAAAATTCATTTTAAAGAAGTGATAATGAGTATTTAGACGTCGAATCTATCATGCATTATATGTTGTTTATCCTTTCTTAACTATAAGAAAACGAGTTCTTTATTTAATGATTCAATTAAATGAAGAGATAATGAGTATTTAAACGTCAAATCTATCATGCATTATATGTTGTCTATCCTTTCTTAACTCATAAGAAAAGGAGTTTTTTATTCAAAGATTCGTTTAAAAGAAGTGATAATGAGTATTTAGACGTCGAATTTACCATGCATTATATGTTGTTTATCCTTTCTTAACTCATAAGGAAACGAGTTCTTTATTCAATGATTCGATTAAATGAAGAGATAATAAGTCTTTAAACGTCGAATCTATCATGCATTATATGTTGTTTATCCTTTCTTAACTCATAAAGAAATGAGTTCTTTATTCAATGATTCGATTAAACAAAGAGATAATGAGTATTTGAACGTCGAATCTATCATACATTATATATTGTTTATCCTTTCTTAACTCATAAGGAAAGGAGTTTTTTATTCAAAGATTCGTTTAAAAGAAGTGATAATGAGTATTTGGACGTCGAATTTATCATGCATTATATGTTGTTTATCCTTTCTTAACTCATAAGGAAACGAGTTCTTTATTCAATAATTCAAATAAATGAAGAGATAATGAGTCTTTAAACGCCAAATCTATCATGCATTATATGTTGTTTATCCTTTCTTAACTCATAAGGAAAGGAGTTTTTTATTCAAAGATTCGTTTAAAAGAAGTGATAATGAGTATTTAGACGTCGAATTTATCATGCATTATATGTTGTTTATCCTTTCTTAACTCATAAGGAAAGGAGTTTTTTATTAAAAATTTCGTTTAAAAGAAGTGATAATGAGTATTTAGACGTCGAATCTATCATGCATTATATGTTGTTTATGTTGGGCAATTGGATCTTGTGGCTCAAACGTGATCGTTAGTAAACAGGCAAACAATAAACAGCGGAAGCAATTAAATCTTGTTTACCGTACTTCTGGGTTGATGTAGAGGATGAACCGTTGCAGAGAACCACCTCTCAATCTTCTGCAGTATGTCCCAAGTTGAATCCTGCTGTTGTGTGGGCAACAATCCGCAGGATTCTCTCAATCTGCTCCTGTTCTTTCTAACTGTCAAATGAGGCACTGACTTAGGGTTAACAGGAACTGAGATAACTTATTTATAAGGGCTAGTGCAGGGACCAGGAGGAGAAATTGGGCTGGTCCTCAATTGAATTTAATTAACCAAGCTTAGCCCAAAGCTTTTAATTAAATCCAATAATAATAATATAGTCCACTAAAATATTATTATTGCACTACCCATCCAATCCCAAATTATGTTCTGGGCTCCTTCTTATTATAAGCCCGATAGTCTCCCCATGTTTAAGATATTCAATGTCCATTAATTAATTAAGTTACTGACAACTCTAATTAATTAATATCTCGTCCGAGAGTAGTACCACTCAACCTTTTTATCATGCCGGAAATTAATCCACTTGCAAGATTTACATGATAAACCTTATGAGCTCCTCAAGGGGACTTCATCAACCTATGACGGACATGGATTCCTTCTACAATCAACAACACACCATAGATACAGCACTACTTCCCAACTCACCGAGTTTGTTGATTTAATACTTATAAATCTCACCCATTGATGAATCAAAGAAATACATGCTGCCCTACGTGTCGAGGTTATTGTATAGGGATTAAGAGCACGAACTTCCATAATAACAGAGATCAAGTTCTACTATATAGTCAGTATAAGAAGAACGATCTCAGGCGGTCCTGCTTAATACACACAAGTGCACTAATGTGATTCTATAGCCAAGACAAGCTAATACCAAACCACACTACAACCATACCGATAGAGAGTCCCCGTCTATCTCAGTTGTGAGCATCTATTTGTACTTTATAAGGAAACCGATAATATGATCTTCTGCGTGTTGTCGCACAACATATTATCTACAGTATAAAGTAAACGGACTATTGCGTCATGCATATAAAATAAATTATAAGACGCAATCATTTGATCAATGATTCTCATTTCAAATATTGTTATGACATTGTTCATACTAAAGCTAGACTTTTAGTATACAATCCAACAATCTCCCACTTATACTAAAAGACTATGCTGTCATGTCTTCTGCCAAACATCTGATTCCTATTCCCACTACACGACCATTAAAAGCTCTCGCCTTAAGGTCTTTGTAAATGGTTTACTAGGTCATCATCCGATGCAATCTAGGCGACATCAACCTTCCCCTCATCATACGATTTCTCGTAACAGGTGGTACTCGCGCTCCATGTGTTTAATTGCTTTATGGACTTGTGATTCTTTCAAGTTTGCAACTGCACTAATATCATCAATGTAAATTGTGATTACCTTGGGCAAACTTAGAAACACTTCAAAGTCCATCATGAAGTCTCTAGAGTCATATAGATACTTTGGCTGCCTCTTAGGCTCCAATTCATCATCTTTCCATGATAGAGTCCGGAGTCTGAAATATATTTCTATATAACACTCCTCCACATTATGACTCTACTTCCTAAGATTAAACACATAACCTTTGAGGTGAATTTACTGCCGTCCAATCTGACTAAAAAAAACTGAATCTACGTAATCCACAAGAAGCAATGAATCTGTTTAGTAAATCCACATATAATTTCCAGTCCTTCTCAGGCACTTTATATATGTCTTACTACAGTTCATCATTCTTGTTCCAGGTTACGTTGATACTCACTGTTCATGCATCCAGCAAAACAGATATCCAATATCGTTCATAGCATTCCTTAGATTAATCTTCCTTATTCGCCGAAGCATAAGGAACCGCTTTCATCCTCTTTATCTTCTTCTTGTGTCTCAAAGACACATTCACTTAGATAAATTTACATGCTAAACGAGTATGGACTGTATCATTTTATGAAACATGAGATAAGCATAATATCCTTTCTTGTGATCCGTATTACCGTGATTAAAAGGATATATTTTGCCTTTCTTAAGTCCTTCATCTCTACCGCTTTATTAACCGTACCCATACGGCTGATAATACTCTTTCATTGTCTCCAATGAGCAAGATACTATCTACGTATAGTACAAGAAACACCACCACGTTTCCGTCACTCTTTACAATACACAAGATACATCCGTTGATTGATTTAAATCCGTGCCACTGGATTACCTAATCAAACAGATGCTTCACGATCTCAAAGCTTGCTTTAGTCCATCGCTGGACATTTTTAAGCTTACTATCAAAATGCTATTAGTACTTTGCAATGAATCACTCTGGTTGCTTCACATAGATGTTTTCCTAAAGACTTCTAATCAGGAAAGCTGTCTTGACATCTATTTGCTGTTCCTCATAATTCAATATGAGCAGCAATAAATAAAAGAATCCGGATCAACATAAGCATAGCTACCAGCGAATATGTTCCCTCATAATCGAACCATTTCTTTCTGAGTACACTTTTTCGCAACAAGCTTTGCTTCCAAGGTTTTCACCTTTCCATATGATCCTCTTTTATTTCCTTTGACCCTTGCAATGGCTTTTACATCATTTAGTGGTCATACAAGTTCCCAAATTTAATATAGAATCTGTAGATTCTATTTCAACATACATTGCAACTTACTAAGATTCCGCATTTTAATCTTGTAGTGCTACGTCGTATCCGTGGGACAATACCATGTTCACTAGGGATTCAGTCTTACGACTCTCCCAAAACATATATTTATGGGTTGTCATACAACACTCCCACTACGACAAGGCACTACATGTAATTGTGTATCAGACGTGACACGCGTTGCAGTTTACCTTGTGGTATATCCTCTTGTACACTTGGTACTTATACTTAGTGTTTTCCTCTCACTACCTTTAGAACAACTTATACATGGGTTTGTGATTTATTACATAGTCCTGTTCCAAAAATCTAGTTATTGAGTTAACAATTATCCTTCGATCTTTTGGACTAAATAAATCACTATCCATTTTTCTAGAATATCCCATATACAGACAAACGTTTCACGAATTAATGTATCTAGGGCATATCCATAAAATGAATTTAATTATTCCAAATAATCCATCATCTATCTAATCATAACCATAAGAGCCTTATACCATCTACCCACCATACCATTCAGCTGGGGCATGCCCGGTGTAGTCAACTTGAGATTTAATCTCAACTTCTGATTATTAGTTCCTAACTATCCCAAGAGGTTTTCATCATCATGATTGGGTCGTAATGATATGATATATTTTCCATGACGCTCACTGTACCAGCCTTACAATTCTTGAATTAATCCAAGAACATAGACATGTAGTGCATCATATAAATATATTGGTTCCCAGAATAATCTTTGAATATTCATAACCACCTCTCACCTGGATATTGTTAGGTTCACTTGAATCAGAATGAACTAATTCCAACATATATATCTTTGGCTCTACACCCCACAGCCTTGAAAAGGCAGTTAATCAATTTTACTTCCAAGCACGACTCGCAAGTCCGATAGTTTCCACTTCAGATAAACCTTACGGTCTATCGGCTATCAACTTTTGAATCCTACTCAAGTAAAATGAATTAGTCATAGACGCCAAATGTATGTTTAGTTCATTTCCGAAGGTTCCTTTCTCTTACTAATATTAGAAGATGCATTATGTAATTACTATTTATTGCATCTGTGGGATGTGCATGATTCAAGAGTATCCAAATTATCCACCAATGTACTTTAACGGATTATAGCCTCATTCCTCATTTCTATGACCATGTCATTTAAATGAAATGAAGTATCCATCCGTTAATGCATAGAAACCAAAATTAAATTCTTTCTATGAAACGTACGTAAAGACAATTTCTCATAATCAATTGTTTATTCTTATCATGAGATAAATAAACAACTCCCACTGCAATAGCCACTACCTTTGTAGTTTTACCCATGTTATTAACAATCTTATCCTTACTCAGTGATAAACATTTAGTGATTCCAGTAGCTACATACTTCGTGTCAGTAGATGCCATCACTAATCATGTTTAAACCATTAGTAAATAAGATATTAACCTTGTTCAGTTCATGATGAAAATTGGCTTTCTTTTGCCACATGTTTTGTTAGAAGTTTCCCACCATATACAACCTTTCGTATTTCAGGTAGAACTTGCTCAAAATATCCAGGCAAATTGTGAAGAATAAATTGATTTAGGTTTCCCTTTCAATTTCTATTCCAAGCTCTTCCAATTCATTCATCAATTCTACCATGATCTTCTGCCTTTTTAATTTACTCTAGTATCCGAAGAGTTACATGAGACCATCATATTTCTATGAACCTCTCATCTCTTCACTAGAGACTTTAATAGGCATCATGAGACGTCCTTTGCGAGAGTACACATGTATTTTCTTAAGCAGTAATTTTAAAATATAAGATTCTTTTCCAATCATCTAATTTGGACAAGTGAATATAATTTCTTTTAGTTAACAATTAGTGAGACTAAAACTATTCGAAATACAGAGAATCACGATTAAATTTACTGATCAAAACTTCGAATTTTATCCTTTTATATTGTTTCCCTCAAAACAATATAAAATAAAATTCACCGACATCTCAAGCACCGTGAGTCTGCAAGCCACGTTAGTGTGGACGTTTACAAACCCGAACATTTACAAGAGAAGGTTTTACCCATTAATTTCATTTGTCAACCTAACTTTATGACAAAATAATTAATAGTCGGTTACTCTTTAGCCATGCAAATAATAGCAGTGACTCCATTGGGGAGGATACTAATTATTTACACCTAAGTGTACACCATTATTTGATCCCAAGTCCACTGCGCGAGCTTATGTGCCTTACAGTTGGAGAAGTACACACGCGCTCGGGTAGCTTCCTACAATCATCAATTATAAGTTTGTACCAGTGTACCGCACACAAACTCATCCGTTAGGGAGGAAGGCCTATGCCAACACGCAAGTTTATGTGCCACATTACAAACAATAATTATTTATGAAGTCTGTACCAGTGATCCGTGAATAAACTCATCCGTTAGGGAGGAAGGCCTATGCCAACACGCAAGTTTACTCACATCACTTACAAACCAATAATGGAGGCCGCGAGAATTTATTACCAATCCCCTCTCCCACTTAGTTATTTAACACCGAGGGTTTTAACATGCATATAATATTCCAGAATAAAATATACAAAATAGCATGCTTCTATTAACATCAATTTAAATAAATAAATTATATAGAACATGCCTTTCACATATACAACAATAATTGACAATTAAATCAATTAATCAGTTATATAACATAATTAATTGTATAAATAGTGGATCAATTAATTTGGGCCTGAAGAGCATCAAATAAGCACAAAATGAGCAGCAGATTAATTAATTAATCATACTCATTATCTATGGCCCATAATCTTAGCCCAAAACTAAATTAATTCCACTAAGCCCACTAGCACAAAATTAGTCCATTAACAAAATAACTAATTTATCATGCTTGGCCCATTACCCACAATTAATTAAAACCAGCGATTAATATTGGTCCAGCAGGCCCATATGAAATTTAATTAAAATTGGGCCCAACAGCCCAAAACCAAATTAAATCAACAGGCCCAATATCCACCAAAAATAATAGCCTAAATTTAATTAAAATAAGGCTCATACAGCCCACAACCATTTTAATCAAAAAATGGGGACAGGCCCAATAACTTGGCCCATCAGCCCATCACAAAACCTCTGCCCTAATCATCAGCCGCACCCTTCATTCATCCTGGGACTGCTCATTGAAGACGTCTGTTGCTGCCGACGACTGTCCAGACTGGTAAGCCAGAATCGAGCCTCTGACCGCACCGAAAACGTCGAGTCGACTGGCTGCGGACCACCATCTCCTCGCCCGTAGTCTGCAGTCAAGGTCTGAAACCTCTGAACGTCACGCCGGCCACTGCTCTTCATCAGTGCCGCCACGCAGCGCCGCCACAGACTAAAACGATAGATAAGCTGTCACCTTCGGTGCCAAGCAATCACCGCCATGACTTGGTGCCCGCTGCTATCGGCTGTAGTGCCGTCAGCCACCGCAGTCGCGTCGATGACTCAGCTTCCGCGCGCCGCCAGCCTTAGCCCATCATCGCTGCAGAAAGCACCCAGCGAACCCAAGCCCTTGACTCGCTCCCAGTGGGCGTCGTGTTGTGCCCGGTCATCAGCATCGTCTAGCCGCATCACCCATCGACTACGAAACGTCCGGATAGAGGGAAGACACGCTCCAGACCGCTGGAGGCTACACCCAGACTAAAGGAAATGGACCAGACCCGCCATGAAGCCTCACAATATCGTCTGGAATCGCCAGTAGAAACGCCTTCTCAGATCCGATTGTGCATCGCCGATATGCTCTGATCCGATCAGATTTGTCTCTCTCTCGGATCCCCTTCTGATTTTATTGAATCATCCAGCGACCCGTCCAGAAATCACCAATGATTTTGACCAGGGATCCGCACGGATGCCACCATCAAACTCACCGGAAACCAACAGATGGCTTGCCCAGAACGAGCAGACTGCTCATGTTATCCCGTAGACGCTACTGCACCATAACCGGTAAGATGAGACCCACACAGCTTCTCCCCGTCGCCATGCCTTCGATGAACAGGGTTACCCATCTTTTGCCATCAGATCGCCAGGAAGACAATAACGACAGTCATCCCTTTCTTCGTTCTACTCCGAACATCACGCTATTCAGATTCTCTCATTTCCGATTGCAGCCCATGAAAAGTTTCATTGACAATCAGGACATGAGACACGAGCTGCCACGATCAACGTGTGTGAGATATCCAGTGTGAACATTCATCAATAACAATCACAAAGGGCAGATTAATCATATGGGGTTTCATGATAATCCATAATTAAACAAACCCGAAAAACATGCTATTAGATATGCGATTATAAATCACAAAAAGTATAAAAAACATGCGATTATATCCAGATCATGTCACATAATCAAATAATCACAAAAAAACATCCTTACAAATCACGTTTCACCACGAAACCAACGCTCTGATACCAATTGTTGGGCAATTGGATCTTGTGGCTCAAACGTGATCGTTAGTAAACAGGCAAACAATAAACAGCGGAAGCAATTAAATCTTGTTTACCGTACTTCTGGGTTGATGTAGAGGATGAACCGTTGCAGAGAACCACATCTCAATCTTCTGCAGTATGTCCCAAGTTGAATCCTGCTGTTGTTTGGGCAACAATCCGCAGGATTCTCTCAATCTGCTCCTGTTCTTTCTAACTGTCAAATGAGGCACTGACTTAGGGTTAACAGGAACTGAGATAACTTATTTATAAGGGCTAGTGCAGGGACCAGGAGGAGAAATTGGGCTGGTCCTCAATTGAATTTAATTAACCAAGCTTAGCCCAAAGCTTTTAATTAAATCCAATAATAATAATATAGTCCACTAAAATATTATTATTGCAGTACCCATCCAATCCCAAATTATGTTCTGGGCTCCTTCTTATTATAAGCCCGATAGTCTCCCCATGTTTAAGATATTCAATGTCCATTAATTAATTAAGTTACTGACAACTCTAATTAATTAATATCTCGTCCGAGAGTAGTACCACTCAACCTTTTTATCATGCCGGAAATTAATCCACTTGCAAGATTTACATGATAAACCTTATGAGCTCCTCAAGGGGACTTCATCAACCTATGACGGACATGGATTCCTTCTACAATCAACAGCACACCATAGATACAGCACTACTTCCCAACTCACCGAGTTTGTTGATTTAATACTTATAAATCTCACCCATTGATGAATCAAAGAAATACATGCTGCCCTACGTGTCGAGGTTATTGTATAGGGATTAAGAGCACGAACTTCCATAATAACAGAGATCAAGTTCTACTATATAGTCAGTATAAGAAGAACGATCTCAGGCGGTCCTGCTCAATACACACAAGTGCACTAATGTGATTCTATAGCCAAGACAAGCTAATACCAAACCACACTACAACCATACCGATAGAGAGTCCCCGTCTATCTCAGTTGTGAGCATCTGTTTATATTTTATAAGGAAACCGATAATATGATCTTCTGCGTGTTGTCGCACAACATATTATCTACAGTATAAAGTAAATGGACTATTGCGTCATGCATATAAAATAAATTATAAGACGAAATCATTTGATCAATGATTCTCATTTCAAATATTGTTATGACATTGTTCATACTAAAGCTAGACTTTTAGTATACAATCCAACAGTTTATCCTTTCTTAACTCATAAGGAAACGAGTTCTTTATTTAATGATTCAATTAAATGAAGAGATAATGTGTTTTTAAACGTCAAATCTATCATGCATTATATGTTGTTTATCCTTTCTTAACTCATAAGGAAAGGAGTTTTTTATTCAAAGATTCGTTTAAAAGAAGTGATAATGAGTATTTAGACGTAGAATTTATCATGCATTATATGTTGTTTATCCTTTCTTATCTCATAAGGAAACGAGTTCTTTATTAAATGATTCGATTAAATGAAGAGATAATGAGTCTTTAAACGTCGAATCTTTCATGCATTATATGTTGTTTATCCTTTCTTAACTCATAAGGAAACGAGTTCTTTATTCATGATTCGATTAAACGAAGAGATAATAAGTATTTGAACGTCGAATCTATCATGCATTATATATTGTTTATCCTTTCTTAACTCATAAGGAAAGGAGTTTTTAATTCAAAAATTCGTTTAGAAGAAGTGATAATGAGTATTTAAACGTCGAATCTATCATGCATTATATGTTGTTTATCCTTTCTTAACTCATAAGAAAACGAGTTCTTTATTCATGATTCGATTAAACGAAGAGATAATAAGTATTTGAACGTCGAATCTATCATGCATTATATATTGTTTATCCTTTCTTAACTCATAAGGAAAGGAGTTTTTAATTCAAAAATTCGTTTAGAAGAAGTGATAATGAGTATTTAAACGTCGAATCTATCATGCATTATATGTTGTTTATCCTTTCTTAACTCATAAGAAAACGAGTTCTTTATTTAATGATTCAATTAAATGAAGAGATAATGAGTATTTAAACGTCAAATCTATCATGCATTATATGTTGTTTATCCTTTCTTAACTCATAAGGGAATGAGTTTTTTATTCAAAGATTCGTTTAAAAGAAGTGATAATGAGTATTTAGACGTCGAATTTATCATGCATTATATGTTGTTTATCCTATCTTAACTCATAAGGAAACGAGTTCATTATTCAATGATTCGATTAAATGAAGAGATAATGAGTCTTTAAACGTCGAATCTATCATGCATTATATGTTGTTTATCCTTTCTTAACTCATAAGGAAACGAGTTCTTTATTCAATGATTCGATTAAACAAAGAGATAATTACTCTTTAGATGTCGAATCTATCATGCATTATATATTGTTTATCCTTTCTTAAATCATAAGGAAAGGAGTTTTTATTCAATGATTCGTCTAAACGAAGTGATAATGAGTCTTTAGACGTCGAATCTATCATGCATTATATGTTGTTTATCCTTTCTTACCTCATAAGGAAATGAGTTATTTATTCAATGATTCTATTAAACAAAGAGATAATGAATATTTGAACGTCGAATCTATCATACATTATATATTGTTTATCCTTTCTTAACTCATAAGAAAAGGAGTTTTTTTATTCAAAGATTTGTTTAAAGGAAGTGATAATGAGTATCTAGAAGTCGAATTTATCATGCATTATATGTTGTTTATCCTTTCTTAACTCATAAGGAAACGAGTTCTTTAGTCAATGATTCGATAAAATGAAGCGATAATGAGCCTTTAAACGTCGAATCTATCATGCATTATATGTTGTTTATCCTTTCTTAACTCATAAGGAAACGAGTTCTTTATTCATGATTCGATTAAACGAAGAGATAATAAGTATTTGAATGTCGAATCTACCATGCATTATATATTGTTTATCCTTTCTTAACTCATAAGGAAAGTAGTTTTTTATTCAAAATTTCGTTTAAAAGAAGTGATAATGAGTATTTAGACGTCGAATCTACCATGCATTATATGTTGTTTATCCTTTCTTAACTCATTAGGAAACGAGTTCTTTATTTAATGATTCAATTAAATGAAGAGATAATGAGTCTTTAAACGTCAAATCTATCATGCATTATATGTTGTTTATCCTTTCTTAACTCATAAGGAAAGGAGTTTTTTATTCAAAGATTCATTTTAAAGAAGTGATAATGAGTATTTAGACGTCGAATTTATCATGCATTATATGTTGTTTATCCTTTCTTAACTCATAAGGAAACGAGTTCTTTATTCAATGATTCGATTAAATGAAGAGATAATGAGTCTTTAATTGTCGAATCTATCATGCATTATATGTTGTTTGTCCTTTCTTAACTCATAAGGAAACGAGTTCTTTATTCATGATTCGATTAAACGAAGAGATTATAAGTATTTGAATGTCGAATCTACCATGCATTATATATTGTTTATCCTTTCTTAACTCATAAGGAAAGGAGCTTTTTATTCAAAAATTCGTTTAAAAGAAGTGATAATGAGTATTTAAACATCGAATCTATCATGCATTATATGTTGTTTATCATTTCTTAACTCATAAGGAAACAAGTTCTTTATTTAATTATTCAATTAAATGAAGAGATAATGAGTATTTAAATGTCAAATGTATCATGCATTATATGTTGTCTATCCTTTCTTAACTCATAAGGAAAGGAGTTTTTTATTCAAAGATTCATTTAAAAGAAGTGATAATGATTATCTAGAAGTCGAACTTCTCATACATTATATGTTGTTTATCCTTTCTTAACTCATAAGGAAACGAGTTCTTTAGTCAATGATTCGATAAAATGAAGAGATAATGAGTCTTTAAAAGTCGAATCTATCATGCATTATATGTTGTTTATCCTTTCTTAACTCATAAGGAAACGAGTTCTTTATTCATGATTCGATTAAATGAAGAGATAATAAGTATTTGAATGTCGAATCTACCATGCATTACATATTGTTTATCCTTTCTTAACTCGTAAGGAAAGGAGTTTTTTATTCAAAAATTCATTTTAAAGAAGTGATAATGAGTATTTAGACGTCGAATCTATCATACATTATATGTTGTTTATCCTTTATTAACTATAAGGAAACGAGTTCTTTATTTAATGATTCAATTAAATGAAGAGATAATGAGTATTTAAACGTCAAATCTATCATGCATTATATGTTGTCTATCCTTTCTTAACTCATAAGAAAAGGAGTTTTTTATTCAAAGATTCGTTTAAAAGAAGTGATAATGAGTATTTAGACATCGAATTTATCATGCATTATATGTTGTTTATCCTTTCTTAACTCATAAGGAAACGAGTTCTTTATTCAATGATTCGATTAAATGAAGAGATAATAAGTCTTTAAACGTCGAATCTATCATGCATTATATGTTGTTTATCCTTTCTTAACTCATAAAGAAATGAGTTCTTTATTCAATGATTCGATTAAACAAAGAGATAATGAGTATTTGAACGTCGAATCTATCATACATTATATGTTGTTTATACTTTCTTAACTCATAAGGAAACAAGTTCTTTATTTAATTATTCAATTAAATGAAGAGATAATGAGTATTTAAATGTCAAATGTATCATGCATTATATGTTGTCTATCCTTTCTTAACTCATAAGGAAAGGAGTTTTTTATTCAAAGATTTGTTTAAAAGAAGTGATAATGAGTATCTAGAAGTCGAATTTATCATGCATTATATGTTGTTTATCCTTTCTTAACTCATAAGGAAACGAGTTCTTTTGTCAATGATTCGATAAAATGAAGAGATAATGAGTCTTTAAACAACGAATCTGTCATGCATTATATGTTGTTTATCCTTTCTTAACTCATAAGGAAACGAGTTCTTTATTCATGATTCGATTAAACGAAGAGATAATAAGTATTTGAATGTCGAATCTACCATGCATTATATATTGTTTATCCTTTCTTAACTCGTAAGGAAAGGAGTTTTTTATTCAAAAATTCATTTAAAAGAAGTGATAATGAGTATTTAGACGTCGAATCTATCATGCATTATATTTTGTTTATCCTTTCTTAACTCATAAGGAAACGAGTTCTTTATTTAATGATTCAATTAAATGAAGAGATAACGTGTCTTTAAACGTCAAATCTATCATGCATTATATGTTGTTTATCCTTTCTTAACTCATAAGGAAAGGAGTTTTTTATTCAAAGATTCGTTTAAAAGAAGTGATAATGAGTATTTAGACGTAGAATTTATCATGCATTATATGTTGTTTATCCTTTCTTAACTCATAAGGAAACGAGTTCTTTATTCAATGATTCGATTAAATGGAGAGATAAAGAGTCTTTAAACGTCGAATCTTTCATGCATTATATGTTGTTTATCCTTTCTTAACTCATAAGGAAACGAGTTCTTTATTCATAATTCGATTAAACGAAGAGATAATAAGTATTTGAACGTCGAATCTATCATGCATTATATATCGTTTATCCTTTCTTAACTCATAAGGAAAGGAGTTTTTATTCAAAAATTCATTTAAAAGAAGTGATAATGAGTATTTAAACGTCGAATCTATCATGCATTATATGTTGTTTATCCTTTCTTAACTCATAAGGAAACGAGTTCTTTATTTAATGATTCAATTAAATGAAGAGATAATGAGTATTTAAACGTCAAATCTATCATGCATTATATGTTGTCTATCCTTTCTTAACTCATAAGGAAAGGAGTTTTTTATTCAAAGATTCGTTTAAAAGAAGTGATAATGAGTATTTAGACGTCGAATTTATCATGCATTATATGTTGTTTATCCTTTCTTAACTCATAAGGAAACGAGTTCTTTATTCAATGATTCGATTAAATGAAGAGATAATTAGTCTTTAAACAACGAATCTGTCATGCATTATATGTTGTTTATCCTTTCTTAACTCATAAGGAAACGAGTTCTTTATTCATGATTCGATTAAACGAAGAGATAATAAGTATTTGAATGTCGAATCTACCATGCATTATATATTGTTTATCCTTTCTTAACTCGTAAGGAAAGGAGTTTTTTATTCAAAAATTCATTTAAAAGAAGTGATAATGAGTATTTAGACGTCGAATCTATCATGCATTATATGTTGTTTATCCTTTCTTAACTCATAAGGAAACGAGTTCTTTATTCAATGATTCGATTAAATGAAGAGATAATGAGTCTTTAATTGTCGAATCTATCATGCATTATATGTTGTTTGTCCTTTCTTAACTCATAAGGAAACGAGTTCTTTATTCATGATTCGATTAAACGAAGAGATTATAAGTATTTGAATGTCGAATCTACCATGCATTATATATTGTTTATCCTTTCTTAACTCATAAGGAAAGGAGCTTTTTATTCAAAAATTCGTTTAAAAGAAGTGATAATGAGTATTTAAACATCGAATCTATCATGCATTATATGTTGTTTATCATTTCTTAACTCATAAGGAAACGAGTTCTTTAGTCAATGATTCGATAAAATGAAGAGATAATGAGTCTTTAAACGTCGAATCTATCATGCATTATATGTTGTTTATCCTTTCTTAACTCATAAGGAAACGAGTTCTTTATTCATGATTCGATTAAATGAAGAGATAATAAGTATTTGAATGTCGAATCTACCATGCATTACATATTGTTTATCCTTTCTTAACTCGTAAGGAAAGGAGTTTTTTATTCAAAAATTCATTTTGAAGAAGTGATAATGAGTATTTAGACGTCGAATCTATCATACATTATATGTTGTTTATCCTTTATTAACTATAAGGAAACGAGTTCTTTATTTAATGATTCAATTAAATGAAGAGATAATGAGTATTTAAACGTCAAATCTATCATGCATTATATGTTGTCTATCCTTTCTTAACTCATAAGAAAAGGAGTTTTTTATTCAAAGATTCGTTTAAAAGAAGTGATAATGAGTATTTAGACATCGAATTTATCATGCATTATATGTTGTTTATCCTTTCTTAACTCATAAGGAAACGAGTTCTTTATTCAATGATTCGATTAAATGAAGAGATAATAAGTCTTTAAACGTCGAATCTATCATGCATTATATGTTGTTTATCCTTTCTTAACTCATAAAGAAATGAGTTCTTTATTCAATGATTCGATTAAACAAAGAGATAATGAGTATTTGAACGTCGAATCTATCATACATTATATGTTGTTTATACTTTCTTAACTCATAAGGAAACAAGTTCTTTATTTAATTATTCAATTAAATGAAGAGATAATGAGTATTTAAATGTCAAATGTATCATGCATTATATGTTGTCTATCCTTTCTTAACTCATAAGGAAAGGAGTTTTTTATTCAAAGATTTGTTTAAAAGAAGTGATAATGAGTATCTAGAAGTCGAATTTATCATGCATTATATGTTGTTTATCCTTTCTTAACTCATAAGGAAACGAGTTCTTTTGTCAATGATTCGATAAAATGAAGAGATAATGAGTCTTTAAACAACGAATCTGTCATGCATTATATGTTGTTTATCCTTTCTTAACTCATAAGGAAACGAGTTCTTTATTCATGATTCGATTAAACGAAGAGATAATAAGTATTTGAATGTCGAATCTACCATGCATTATATATTGTTTATCCTTTCTTAACTCGTAAGGAAAGGAGTTTTTTATTCAAAAATTCATTTAAAAGAAGTGATAATGAGTATTTAGACGTCGAATCTATCATGCATTATATTTTGTTTATCCTTTCTTAACTCATAAGGAAACGAGTTCTTTATTTAATGATTCAATTAAATGAAGAGATAACGTGTCTTTAAACGTCAAATCTATCATGCATTATATGTTGTTTATCCTTTCTTAACTCATAAGGAAAGGAGTTTTTTATTCAAAGATTCGTTTAAAAGAAGTGATAATGAGTATTTAGACGTAGAATTTATCATGCATTATATGTTGTTTATCCTTTCTTAACTCATAAGGAAACGAGTTCTTTATTCAATGATTCGATTAAATGGAGAGATAAAGAGTCTTTAAACGTCGAATCTTTCATGCATTATATGTTGTTTATCCTTTCTTAACTCATAAGGAAACGAGTTCTTTATTCATAATTCGATTAAACGAAGAGATAATAAGTATTTGAACGTCGAATCTATCATGCATTATATATCGTTTATCCTTTCTTAACTCATAAGGAAAGGAGTTTTTATTCAAAAATTCATTTAAAAGAAGTGATAATGAGTATTTAAACGTCGAATCTATCATGCATTATATGTTGTTTATCCTTTCTTAACTCATAAGGAAACGAGTTCTTTATTTAATGATTCAATTAAATGAAGAGATAATGAGTATTTAAACGTCAAATCTATCATGCATTATATGTTGTCTATCCTTTCTTAACTCATAAGGAAAGGAATTTTTTATTCAAAGATTCGTTTAAAAGAAGTGATAATGAGTATTTAGACGTCGAATTTATCATGCATTATATGTTGTTTATCCTTTCTTAACTCATAAGGAAACGAGTTCTTTATTCAATGATTCGATTAAATGAAGAGATAATTAGTCTTTAAACAACGAATCTGTCATGCATTATATGTTGTTTATCCTTTCTTAACTCATAAGGAAACGAGTTCTTTATTCATGATTCGATTAAACGAAGAGATAATAAGTATTTGAATGTCGAATCTACCATGCATTATATATTGTTTATCCTTTCTTAACTCGTAAGGAAAGGAGTTTTTTATTCAAAAATTCATTTAAAAGAAGTGATAATGAGTATTTAGACGTCGAATCTATCATGCATTATATTTTGTTTATCCTTTCTTAACTCATAAGGAAACGAGTTCTTTATTTAATGATTCAATTAAATGAAGAGATAATGTGTCTTTAAACGTCAAATCTATCATGCATTATATGTTGTTTATCCTTTCTTAACTCATAAGGAAATGAGTTTTTTATTCAAAGATTCGTTTAAAAGAAGTGATAATGAGTATTTAGACGTAGAATTTATCATGCATTATATGTTGTTTATCCTTTCTTATCTCATAAGGAAACGAGTTCTTTATTAAATGATTCGATTAAATGAAGAGATAATGAGTCTTTAAACGTCGAATCTTTCATGCATTATATGTTGTTTATCCTTTCTTAACTCATAAGGAAACGAGTTCTTTATTCATGATTCGATTAAACGAAGAGATAATAAGTATTTGAACGTCGAATCTATCATGCATTATATGTTGTTTATCCTTTCTTAACTCATAAGAAAACGAGTTCTTTATTCATGATTCGATTAAACGAAGAGATAATAAGTATTTGAACGTCGAATCTATCATGCATTATATATTGTTTATCCTTTCTTAACTCGTAAGGAAAGGAGTTTTTAATTCAAAAATTCGTTTAGAAGAAGTGATAATGAGTATTTAAACGTCGAATCTATCATGCATTATATGTTGTTTATCCTTTCTTAACTCATAAGAAAACGAGTTCTTTATTCATGATTCGATTAAACGAAGAGATAATAAGTATTTGAACGTCGAATCTATCATGCATTATATATTGTTTATCCTTTCTTAACTCATAAGGAAAGGAGTTTTTAATTCAAAAATTCATTTAGAAGAAGTGATAATGAGTATTTAAACGTCGAATCTATCATGCATTATATGTTGTTTATCCTTTCTTAACTCATAAGAAAACGAGTTCTTTATTTAATGATTCAATTAAATGAAGAGATAATGAGTATTTAAACGTCAAATCTATCATGCATTATATGTTGTTTATCCTTTCTTAACTCATAAGGGAATGAGTTTTTTATTCAAAGATTCGTTTAAAAGAAGTGATAATGAGTATTTAGACGTCGAATTTATCATGCATTATATGTTGTTTATCCTATCTTAACTCATAAGGAAACGAGTTCATTATTCAATGATTCGATTAAATGAAGAGATAATGAGTCTTTAAACGTAGAATCTATCATGCATTATATGTTGTTTATCCTTTCTTAACTCATAAGGAAACGAGTTCTTTATTCAATGATTCGATTAAACAAAGAGATAATTACTCTTTAGATGTCGAATCTATCATGCATTATATATTGTTTATCCTTTCTTAAATCATAAGGAAAGGAGTTTTTATTCAATGATTCGTCTAAACGAAGTGATAATGAGTCTTTAGACGTCGAATCTATCATGCATTATATGTTGTTTATCCTTTCTTACCTCATAAAGAAATGAGTTATTTATTCAATGATTCTATTAAACAAAGAGATAATGAGTATTTGAACGTCGAATCTATCATACATTATATATTGTTTATCCTTTCTTAACTCATAAGAAAAGGAGTTTTTTTATTCAAAGATTTGTTTAAAGGAAGTGATAATGAGTATCTAGAAGTCGAATTTATCATGCATTATATGTTGTTTATCCTTTCTTAACTCATAAGGAAACGTGTTCTTTAGTCAATGATTCGATAAAATGAAGCGATAATGAGCCTTTAAACGTCGAATCTATCATGCATTATATGTTGTTTATCCTTTCTTAACTCATAAGGAAACGAGTTCTTTATTCATGATTCGATTAAACGAAGAGATAATAAGTATTTGAATGTCGAATCTACCATGCATTATATATTGTTTATCCTTTCTTAACTCATAAGGAAAGTAGTTTTTTATTCAAAATTTCGTTTAAAAGAAGTGATAATGAGTATTTAGACGCCGAATCTACCATGCATTATATGTTGTTTATCCTTTCTTAACTCATTAGGAAACGAGTTCTTTATTTAATGATTCAATTAAATGAAGAGATAATGAGTCTTTAAACGTCAAATCTATCATGCATTATATGTTGTTTATCCTTTCTTAACTCATAAGGAAAGGAGTTTTTTATTCAAAGATTCGTTTAAAAGAAGTGATAATGAGTATTTAGACGTAGAATTTATCATGCATTATATGTTGTTTATCCTTTCTTAACTCATAAGGAAACGAGTTCTTTATTCAATGATTCGATTAAATGGAGAGATAAAGAGTCTTTAAACGTCGAATCTTTCATGCATTATATGTTGTTTATCCTTTCTTAACTCATAAGGAAACGAGTTCTTTATTCATAATTCGATTAAACGAAGAGATAATAAGTATTTGAACGTCGAATCTATCATGCATTATATATCGTTTATCCTTTCTTAACTCATAAGGAAAGGAGTTTTTATTCAAAAATTCATTTAAAAGAAGTGATAATGAGTATTTAAACGTCGAATCTATCATGCATTATATGTTGTTTATCCTTTCTTAACTCATAAGGAAACGAGTTCTTTATTTAATGATTCAATTAAATGAAGAGATAATGAGTATTTAAACGTCAAATCTATCATGCATTATATGTTGTCTATCCTTTCTTAACTCATAAGGAAAGGAATTTTTTATTCAAAGATTCGTTTAAAAGAAGTGATAATGAGTATTTAGACGTCGAATTTATCATGCATTATATGTTGTTTATCCTTTCTTAACTCATAAGGAAACGAGTTCTTTATTCAATGATTCGATTAAATGAAGAGATAATTAGTCTTTAAACAACGAATCTGTCATGCATTATATGTTGTTTATCCTTTCTTAACTCATAAGGAAACGAGTTCTTTATTCATGATTCGATTAAACGAAGAGATAATAAGTATTTGAATGTCGAATCTACCATGCATTATATATTGTTTATCCTTTCTTAACTCGTAAGGAAAGGAGTTTTTTATTCAAAAATTCATTTAAAAGAAGTGATAATGAGTATTTAGACGTCGAATCTATCATGCATTATATTTTGTTTATCCTTTCTTAACTCATAAGGAAACGAGTTCTTTATTTAATGATTCAATTAAATGAAGAGATAATGTGTCTTTAAACGTCAAATCTATCATGCATTATATGTTGTTTATCCTTTCTTAACTCATAAGGAAATGAGTTTTTTATTCAAAGATTCGTTTAAAAGAAGTGATAATGAGTATTTAGACGTAGAATTTATCATGCATTATATGTTGTTTATCCTTTCTTATCTCATAAGGAAACGAGTTCTTTATTAAATGATTCGATTAAATGAAGAGATAATGAGTCTTTAAACGTCGAATCTTTCATGCATTATATGTTGTTTATCCTTTCTTAACTCATAAGGAAACGAGTTCTTTATTCATGATTCGATTAAACGAAGAGATAATAAGTATTTGAACGTCGAATCTATCATGCATTATATGTTGTTTATCCTTTCTTAACTCATAAGAAAACGAGTTCTTTATTCATGATTCGATTAAACGAAGAGATAATAAGTATTTGAACGTCGAATCTATCATGCATTATATATTGTTTATCCTTTCTTAACTCGTAAGGAAAGGAGTTTTTAATTCAAAAATTCGTTTAGAAGAAGTGATAATGAGTATTTAAACGTCGAATCTATCATGCATTATATGTTGTTTATCCTTTCTTAACTCATAAGAAAACGAGTTCTTTATTCATGATTCGATTAAACGAAGAGATAATAAGTATTTGAACGTCGAATCTATCATGCATTATATATTGTTTATCCTTTCTTAACTCATAAGGAAAGGAGTTTTTAATTCAAAAATTCGTTTAGAAGAAGTGATAATGAGTATTTAAACGTCGAATCTATCATGCATTATATGTTGTTTATCCTTTCTTAACTCATAAGAAAACGAGTTCTTTATTTAATGATTCAATTAAATGAAGAGATAATGAGTATTTAAACGTCAAATCTATCATGCATTATATGTTGTTTATCCTTTCTTAACTCATAAGGGAATGAGTTTTTTATTCAAAGATTCGTTTAAAAGAAGTGATAATGAGTATTTAGACGTCGAATTTATCATGCATTATATGTTGTTTATCCTATCTTAACTCATAAGGAAACGAGTTCATTATTCAATGATTCGATTAAATGAAGAGATAATGAGTCTTTAAACGTAGAATCTATCATGCATTATATGTTGTTTATCCTTTCTTAACTCATAAGGAAACGAGTTCTTTATTCAATGATTCGATTAAACAAAGAGATAATTACTCTTTAGATGTCGAATCTATCATGCATTATATATTGTTTATCCTTTCTTAAATCATAAGGAAAGGAGTTTTTATTCAATGATTCGTCTAAACGAAGTGATAATGAGTCTTTAGACGTCGAATCTATCATGCATTATATGTTGTTTATCCTTTCTTACCTCATAAAGAAATGAGTTATTTATTCAATGATTCTATTAAACAAAGAGATAATGAGTATTTGAACGTCGAATCTATCATACATTATATATTGTTTATCCTTTCTTAACTCATAAGAAAAGGAGTTTTTTTATTCAAAGATTTGTTTAAAGGAAGTGATAATGAGTATCTAGAAGTCGAATTTATCATGCATTATATGTTGTTTATCCTTTCTTAACTCATAAGGAAACGTGTTCTTTAGTCAATGATTCGATAAAATGAAGCGATAATGAGCCTTTAAACGTCGAATCTATCATGCATTATATGTTGTTTATCCTTTCTTAACTCATAAGGAAACGAGTTCTTTATTCATGATTCGATTAAACGAAGAGATAATAAGTATTTGAATGTCGAATCTACCATGCATTATATATTGTTTATCCTTTCTTAACTCATAAGGAAAGTAGTTTTTTATTCAAAATTTCGTTTAAAAGAAGTGATAATGAGTATTTAGACGCCGAATCTACCATGCATTATATGTTGTTTATCCTTTCTTAACTCATTAGGAAACGAGTTCTTTATTTAATGATTCAATTAAATGAAGAGATAATGAGTCTTTAAACGTCAAATCTATCATGCATTATATGTTGTTTATCCTTTCTTAACTCATAAGGAAAGGAGTTTTTTATTCAAAGATTCATTTAAAAGAAGTGATAATGAGTATTTAGACGTCGAATTTATCATGCATTATATGTTGTTTATCCTTTCTTAACTCATAAGGAAACGAGTTCTTTATTCAATGATTCGATTAAATGAAGAGATAATGAGTCTTTAATTGTCGAATCTATCATGCATTATATGTTGTTTGTCCTTTCTTAACTCATAAGGAAACGAGTTCTTTATTCATGATTCGATTAAACGAAGAGATTATAAGTATTTGAATGTCGAATCTACCATGCATTATATATTGTTTATCCTTTCTTAACTCATAAGGAAAGGAGCTTTTTATTCAAAAATTCGTTTAAAAGAAGTGATAATGAGTATTTAAACATCGAATCTATCATGCATTATATGTTGTTTATCATTTCTTAACTCATAAGGAAACAAGTTCTTTATTTAATTATTCAATTAAATGAAGAGATAATGAGTATTTAAATGTCAAATGTATCATGCATTATATGTTGTCTATCCTTTCTTAACTCATAAGGAAAGGAGTTTTTTATTCAAAGATTCATTTAAAAGAAGTGATAATGATTATCTAGAAGTCGAACTTCTCATACATTATATGTTGTTTATCCTTTCTTAACTCATAAGGAAACGAGTTCTTTAGTCAATGATTCGATAAAATGAAGAGATAATGAGTCTTTAAACGTCGAATCTATCATGCATTATATGTTGTTTATCCTTTCTTAACTCATAAGGAAACGAGTTCTTTATTCATGATTCGATTAAATGAAGAGATAATAAGTATTTGAATGTCGAATCTACCATGCATTACATATTGTTTATCCTTTCTTAACTCGTAAGGAAAGGAGTTTTTTATTCAAAAATTCATTTTAAAGAAGTGATAATGAGTATTTAGACGTCGAATCTATCATACATTATATGTTGTTTATCCTTTATTAACTATAAGGAAACGAGTTCTTTATTTAATGATTCAATTAAATGAAGAGATAATGAGTATTTAAACGTCAAATCTATCATGCATTATATGTTGTCTATCCTTTCTTAACTCATAAGAAAAGGAGTTTTTTATTCAAAGATTCGTTTAAAAGAAGTGATAATGAGTATTTAGACATCGAATTTATCATGCATTATATGTTGTTTATCCTTTCTTAACTCATAAGGAAACGAGTTCTTTATTCAATGATTCGATTAAATGAAGAGATAATAAGTCTTTAAACGTCGAATCTATCATGCATTATATGTTGTTTATCCTTTCTTAACTCATAAAGAAATGAGTTCTTTATTCAATGATTCGATTAAACAAAGAGATAATGAGTATTTGAACGTCGAATCTATCATACATTATATGTTGTTTATACTTTCTTAACTCATAAGGAAACAAGTTCTTTATTTAATTATTCAATTAAATGAAGAGATAATGAGTATTTAAATGTCAAATGTATCATGCATTATATGTTGTCTATCCTTTCTTAACTCATAAGGAAAGGAGTTTTTTATTCAAAGATTTGTTTAAAAGAAGTGATAATGAGTATCTAGAAGTCGAATTTATCATGCATTATATGTTGTTTATCCTTTCTTAACTCATAAGGAAACGAGTTCTTTTGTCAATGATTCGATAAAATGAAGAGATAATGAGTCTTTAAACAACGAATCTGTCATGCATTATATGTTGTTTATCCTTTCTTAACTCATAAGGAAACGAGTTCTTTATTCATGATTCGATTAAACGAAGAGATAATAAGTATTTGAATGTCGAATCTACCATGCATTATATATTGTTTATCCTTTCTTAACTCGTAAGGAAAGGAGTTTTTTATTCAAAAATTCATTTAAAAGAAGTGATAATGAGTATTTAGACGTCGAATCTATCATGCATTATATTTTGTTTATCCTTTCTTAACTCATAAGGAAACGATTTCTTTATTTAATGATTCAATTAAATGAAGAGATAACGTGTCTTTAAACGTCAAATCTATCATGCATTATATGTTGTTTATCCTTTCTTAACTCATAAGGAAAGGAGTTTTTTATTCAAAGATTCGTTTAAAAGAAGTGATAATGAGTATTTAGACGTAGAATTTATCATGCATTATATGTTGTTTATCCTTTCTTAACTCATAAGGAAACGAGTTCTTTATTCAATGATTCGATTAAATGGAGAGATAAAGAGTCTTTAAACGTCGAATCTTTCATGCATTATATGTTGTTTATCCTTTCTTAACTCATAAGGAAACGAGTTCTTTATTCATAATTCGATTAAACGAAGAGATAATAAGTATTTGAACGTCGAATCTATCATGCATTATATATCGTTTATCCTTTCTTAACTCATAAGGAAAGGAGTTTTTATTCAAAAATTCATTTAAAAGAAGTGATAATGAGTATTTAAACGTCGAATCTATCATGCATTATATGTTGTTTATCCTTTCTTAACTCATAAGGAAACGAGTTCTTTATTTAATGATTCAATTAAATGAAGAGATAATGAGTATTTAAACGTCAAATCTATCATGCATTATATGTTGTCTATCCTTTCTTAACTCATAAGGAAAGGAGTTTTTTATTCAAAGATTCGTTTAAAAGAAGTGATAATGAGTATTTAGACGTCGAATTTATCATGCATTATATGTTGTTTATCCTTTCTTAACTCATAAGGAAACGAGTTCTTTATTCAATGATTCGATTAAATGAAGAGATAATTAGTCTTTAAACATCGAATTTATCATGCATTATATGTTGTTTATCCTTTCTTAACTCATAAGGAAACGAGTTCTTTATTCAATGATTCGATTAAACAAAGAGATAATTACTCTTTAGATGTCGAATCTATCATGCATTATATATTGTTTATCCTTTCTTAAATCATAAGGAAAGGAGTTTTTTATTCAATGATTCGTCTAAACGAAGTGATAATGAGTCTTTAGACATCGAATCTATCATGCATTATATGTTGTTTATCCTTTCTTAACTCATAAAGAAATGAGTTATTTATTCAATGATTCTATTAAACAAAGAGATAATGAGTATTTGAACGTCGAATCTATCATACAATATATATTGTTTATCCTTTCTTAACTCATAAGAAAAGGAGTTTTTTTATTCAAAGATTTGTTTAAAGGAAGTGATAATGAGTATCTAGAAGTCGAATTTATCATGCATTATATGTTGTTTATCATTTCTTAACTCATAAGGAAACGAGTTCTTTAGTCAATGATTCGATAAAATGAAGAGATAATGAGCCTTTAAACGTCGAATCTATCATGCATTATATGTTGTTTATCCTTTCTTAACTCATAAGGAAACGAGTTCTTTATTCATGATTCGATTAAACGAAGAGATAATAAGTATTTGAATGTCGAATCTACCATGCATTATATATTGTTTATCCTTTCTTAACTCATAAGGAAAGGAGTTTTTTATTCAAAATTTCGTTTAAAAGAAGTGATAATGAGTATTTAGACGTCGAATCTACCATGCATTATATGTTGTTTATCCTTTCTTAACTCATTAGCAAACGAGTTCTTTATTTAATGATTCAATTAAATGAAGAGATAATGAGTCTTTAAACGTCAAATCTATCATGCATTATATGTTGTTTATCCTTTCTTAACTCATAAGGAAAGGAGTTTTTTATTCAAAGATTCATTTAAAAGAAGTGATAATGAGTATTTAGACGTCGAATTTATCATGCATTATATGTTGTTTATCCTTTCTTAACTCATAAGGAAACGAGTTCTTTATTCAATGATTCGATTAAATGAAGAGATAATGAGTCTTTAAATGTCGAATCTATCATGCATTATATGTTGTTTGTCCTTTCTTAACTCATAAGAAAACGAGTTCTTTATTCATGATTCGATTAAACGAAGAGATTATAAGTATTTGAATGTCGAATCTACCATGCAATATATATTGTTTATCCTTTCTTAACTCATAAGGAAAGGAGCTTTTTATTCAAAAATTCGTTTAAAAGAAGTGATAATGAGTATTTAAACATCGAATCTATCATGCATTATATGTTGTTTATCCTTTCTTAACTCATAAGGAAACAAGTTCTTTATTTAATTATTCAATTAAATGAAGAGATAATGAGTATTTAAACGTCAAATCTATCATGCATTATATGTTGTCTATCCTTTCTTAACTCATAAGAAAAGGAGTTTTTTATTCAAAGATTCGTTTAAAAGAAGTGATAATGAGTATTTAGACGTCGAATTTACCATGCATTATATGTTGTTTATCCTTTCTTAACTCATAAGGAAACGAGTTCTTTATTCAATGATTCGATTAAATGAAGAGATAATAAGTCTTTAAACGTCGAATCTATCATGCATTATATGTTGTTTATCCTTTCTTAACTCATAATGAAACGAGTTCTTTATTCAAGATTCGATTAAATGAAGAGATAATAAGTATTTGAATATCGAATCTACCATGCATTACATATTGTTTATCCTTTCTTAACTCGTAAGGAAAGGAGTTTTTTATTCAAAAATTCATTTTAAAGAAGTGTTAATGAGTATTTAGACGTCGAATCTATCAAGCATTATATGTTGTTTATCCTTTATTAACTATAAGGAAACGAGTTCTTTATTTAATGATTTAATTAAATGAAGAGATAATGAGTATTTAAACGTCAAATCTATCATGCATTATATGTTGTCTATCCTTTCTTAACTCATAAGAAAAGGAGTTTTTTATTCAAAGATTCGTTTAAAAGAAGTGATAATGAGTATTTAGACATCGAATTTATCATGCATTATATGTTGTTTATCCTTTCTTAACTCATAAGGAAACGAGTTCTTTATTCAATGATTCGATTAAATGAAGAGATAATAAGTCTTTAAACGTCGAATCTATCATGCATTATATGTTGTTTATCCTTTCTTAACTCATAAAGAAATGAGTTCTTTATTCAATGATTCGATTAAACAAAGAGATAATGAGTATTTGAACGTCGAATCTATCATACATTATATGTTGTTTATACTTTCTTAACTCATAAGGAAACAAGTTCTTTATTTAATTATTCAATTAAATGAAGAGATAATGAGTATTTAAATGTCAAATGTATCATGCATTATATGTTGTCTATCCTTTCTTAACTCATAAGGAAAGGAGTTTTTTATTCAAAGATTTGTTTAAAAGAAGTGATAATGAGTATCTAGAAGTCGAATTTATCATGCATTATATGTTGTTTATCCTTTCTTAACTCATAAGGAAACGAGTTCTTTTGTCAATGATTCGATAAAATGAAGAGATAATGAGTCTTTAAACAACGAATCTGTCATGCATTATATGTTGTTTATCCTTTCTTAACTCATAAGGAAACGAGTTCTTTATTCATGATTCGATTAAACGAAGAGATAATAAGTATTTGAATGTCGAATCTACCATGCATTATATATTGTTTATCCTTTCTTAACTCGTAAGGAAAGGAGTTTTTTATTCAAAAATTCATTTAAAAGAAGTGATAATGAGTATTTAGACGTCGAATCTATCATGCATTATATTTTGTTTATCCTTTCTTAACTCATAAGGAAACGAGTTCTTTATTTAATGATTCAATTAAATGAAGAGATAACGTGTCTTTAAACGTCAAATCTATCATGCATTATATGTTGTTTATCCTTTCTTAACTCATAAGGAAAGGAGTTTTTTATTCAAAGATTCGTTTAAAAGAAGTGATAATGAGTATTTAGACGTAGAATTTATCATGCATTATATGTTGTTTATCCTTTCTTAACTCATAAGGAAACGAGTTCTTTATTCAATGATTCGATTAAATGGAGAGATAAAGAGTCTTTAAACGTCGAATCTTTCATGCATTATATGTTGTTTATCCTTTCTTAACTCATAAGGAAACGAGTTCTTTATTCATAATTCGATTAAACGAAGAGATAATAAGTATTTGAACGTCGAATCTATCATGCATTATATATCGTTTATCCTTTCTTAACTCATAAGGAAAGGAGTTTTTATTCAAAAATTCATTTAAAAGAAGTGATAATGAGTATTTAAACGTCGAATCTATCATGCATTATATGTTGTTTATCCTTTCTTAACTCATAAGGAAACGAGTTCTTTATTTAATGATTCAATTAAATGAAGAGATAATGAGTATTTAAACGTCAAATCTATCATGCATTATATGTTGTCTATCCTTTCTTAACTCATAAGGAAAGGAGTTTTTTATTCAAAGATTCGTTTAAAAGAAGTGATAATGAGTATTTAGACGTCGAATTTATCATGCATTATATGTTGTTTATCCTTTCTTAACTCATAAGGAAACGAGTTCTTTTGTCAATGATTCGATAAAATGAAGAGATAATGAGTCTTTAAACAACGAATCTGTCATGCATTATATGTTGTTTATCCTTTCTTAACTCATAAGGAAACGAGTTCTTTATTCATGATTCGATTAAACGAAGAGATAATAAGTATTTGAATGTCGAATCTACCATGCATTATATATTGTTTATCCTTTCTTAACTCGTAAGGAAAGGAGTTTTTTATTCAAAAATTCATTTAAAAGAAGTGATAATGAGTATTTAGACGTCGAATCTATCATGCATTATATTTTGTTTATCCTTTCTTAACTCATAAGGAAACGAGTTCTTTATTTAATGATTCAATTAAATGAAGAGATAACGTGTCTTTAAACGTCAAATCTATCATGCATTATATGTTGTTTATCCTTTCTTAACTCATAAGGAAAGGAGTTTTTTATTCAAAGATTCGTTTAAAAGAAGTGATAATGAGTATTTAGACGTAGAATTTATCATGCATTATATGTTGTTTATCCTTTCTTAACTCATAAGGAAACGAGTTCTTTATTCAATGATTCGATTAAATGGAGAGATAAAGAGTCTTTAAACGTCGAATCTTTCATGCATTATATGTTGTTTATCCTTTCTTAACTCATAAGGAAACGAGTTCTTTATTCATAATTCGATTAAACGAAGAGATAATAAGTATTTGAACGTCGAATCTATCATGCATTATATATCGTTTATCCTTTCTTAACTCATAAGGAAAGGAGTTTTTATTCAAAAATTCATTTAAAAGAAGTGATAATGAGTATTTAAACGTCGAATCTATCATGCATTATATGTTGTTTATCCTTTCTTAACTCATAAGGAAACGAGTTCTTTATTTAATGATTCAATTAAATGAAGAGATAATGAGTATTTAAACGTCAAATCTATCATGCATTATATGTTGTCTATCCTTTCTTAACTCATAAGGAAAGGTGTTTTTTATTCAAAGATTCGTTTAAAAGAAGTGATAATGAGTATTTAGACGTCGAATTTATCATGCATTATATGTTGTTTATCCTTTCTTAACTCATAAGGAAACGAGTTCTTTATTCAATGATTCGATTAAATGAAGAGATAATTAGTCTTTAAACATCGAATTTATCATGCATTATATGTTGTTTATCCTTTCTTAACTCATAAGGAAACGAGTTCTTTATTCAATGATTCGATTAAACAAAGAGATAATTACTCTTTAGATGTCGAATCTATCACGCATTATATATTGTTTATCCTTTCTTAAATCATAAGGAAAGGAGTTTTTTATTCAATGATTCGTCTAAACGAAGTGATAATGAGTCTTTAGACATCGAATCTATCATGCATTATATGTTGTTTATCCTTTCTTAACTCATAAAGAAATGAGTTATTTATTCAATGATTCTATTAAACAAAGAGATAATGAGTATTTGAACGTCGAATCTATCATACATTATATATTGTTTATCCTTTCTTAACTCATAAGAAAAGGAGTTTTTTTATTCAAAGATTTGTTTAAAGGAAGTGATAATGAGTATCTAGAAGTCGAATTTATCATGCATTATATGTTGTTTATCATTTCTTAACTCATAAGGAAACGAGTTCTTTAGTCAATGATTCGATAAAATGAAGCGATAATGAGCCTTTAAACGTCGAATCTATCATGCATTATATGTTGTTTATCCTTTCTTAACTCATAAGGAAACGAGTTCTTTATTCATGATTCGATTAAACGAAGAGATAATAAGTATTTGAATGTCGAATCTACCATGCATTATATATTGTTTATCCTTTCTTAACTCATAAGGAAAGGAGTTTTTTATTCAAAATTTCGTTTAAAAGAAGTGATAATGAGTATTTAGACGTCGAATCTACCATGCATTATATGTTGTTTATCCTTTCTTAACTCATTAGCAAACGAGTTCTTTATTTAATGATTCAATTAAATGAAGAGATAATGAGTCTTTAAACGTCAAATCTATCATGCATTATATGTTGTTTATCCTTTCTTAACTCATAAGGAAAGGAGTTTTTTATTCAAAGATTCATTTAAAAGAAGTGATAATGAGTATTTAGACGTCGAATTTATCATGCATTATATGTTGTTTATCCTTTCTTAACTCATAAGGAAACGAGTTCTTTATTCAATGATTCGATTAAATGAAGAGATAATGAGTCTTTAAATGTCGAATCTATCATGCATTATATGTTGTTTGTCCTTTCTTAACTCATAAGAAAACGAGTTCTTTATTCATGATTCGATTAAACGAAGAGATTATAAGTATTTGAATGTCGAATCTACCATGCATTATATATTATTTATCCTTTCTTAACTCATAAGGAAAGGAGCTTTTTATTCAAAAATTCGTTTAAAAGAAGTGATAATGAGTATTTAAACATCGAATCTATCATGCATTATATGTTGTTTATCCTTTCTTAACTCATAAGGAAACAAGTTCTTTATTTAATTATTCAATTAAATGAAGAGATAATGAGTATTTAAATGTCAAATCTATCATGCATTATATGTTGTCTATCCTTTCTTAACTCATAAGGAAAGGAGTTTTTTATTCAAAGATTCATTTAAAAGAAGTGATAATGATTATCTAGAAGTCGAACTTCTCATACATTATATGTTGTTTATCCTTTCTTAACTCATAAGGAAACGAGTTCTTTAGTCAATGATTCGATAAAATGAAGAGATAATGAGTCTTTAAACGTCGAATCTATCATGCATTATATGTTGTTTATCCTTTCTTAACTCATAATGAAACGAGTTCTTTATTTAAGATTCGATTAAATGAAGAGATAATAAGTATTTGAATGTCGAATCTACCATGCATTACATATTGTTTATCCTTTCTTAACTCGTAAGGAAAGGAGTTTTTTATTCAAAAATTCATTTTAAAGAAGTGTTAATGAGTATTCAGACGTCGAATCTATCAAGCATTATATGTTGTTTATCCTTTATTAACTATAAGGAAACGAGTTCTTTATTTAATGATTTAATTAAATGAAGAGATAATGAGTATTTAAACGTCAAATCTATCATGCATTATATGTTGTCTATCCTTTCTTAACTCATAAGAAAAGGAGTTTTTTATTCAAAGATTCGTTTAAAAGAAGTGATAATGAGTATTTAGACATCGAATTTATCATGCATTATATGTTGTTTATCCTTTCTTAACTCATAAGGGAACGCGTTCTTTATTCAATGATTCGATTAAATGAAGAGATAATAAGTCTTTAAACGTCGAATCTATCATGCATTATATGTTGTTTATCCTTTCTTAACTCATAAAGAAATGAGTTCTTTATTCAATGATTCGATTAAACAAAGAGATAATGAGTATTTGAACGTCGAATCTATCATACATTATATATTGTTTATACTTTCTTAACTCATAAGGAAAGGAGTTTTTTATTCAAAGATTTGTTTAAAAGAAGTGATAATGAGTATCTAGAAGTCGAATTTATCATGCATTATATGTTGTTTATCCTTTCTTAACTCATAAGGAAACGAGTTCTTTAGTCAATGATTCGATAAAATGAAGAGATAATGAGTCTTTAAACAACGAATCTGTCATGCATTATATGTTGTTTATCCTTTCTTAACTCATAAGGAAACGAGTTCTTTATTCATGATTCGATTAAACGAAGAGATAATAAGTATTTGAATGTCGAATCTACCATGCATTATATATTGTTTATCCTTTCTTAACTCGTAAGGAAAGGAGTTTTTTATTCAAAAATTCATTTAAAAGAAGTGATAATGAGTATTTAGACGTCGAATCTATCATGCATTATATGTTGTTTATCCTTTCTTAACTCATAAGGAAACGAGTTCTTTATTTAATGATTCAATTAAATGAAGAGATAACGTGTCTTTAAACGTCAAATCTATCATGCATTATATGTTGTTTATCCTTTCTTAACTCATAAGGAAAGGAGTTTTTTATTCAAAGATTCGTTTAAAAGAAGTGATAATGAGTATTTAGACGTAGAATTTTGTTGGGCAATTGGATCGTGCGGTTCAACGTGATCCGTTAGGATTAACAGGCAAACAAAATCAGCGGAAGCAATAATGTGTTTACCGTACTTCAGGGTTGATGTAGAGTCTGAATCACTGCAGAAGAACACCTCTTGATCTTCTGCTGTATGTCCCAAGTCAACTCTGGTGTTGGGTGGTCAACAATCCCCAGAGTTCTCTCAATCTGCTTCTCTCTAACTTACGTCAAAAGAGGCGCAGGAAGTTAGGTTTCCAGAAGCTGAGATTACTATATATATTGGGCTACAGCAGGGACCAGGAGGAGAAATTGGGCTGGGCCTCAATTGAACTTAATTAACCAAGCTTAGCCCAAAGCTTTTAATTAAATCCAATAATAATAATATAGTCCACTAAAATATTATTATTGCACTACCCGTCCAATCCCAAAATTATGTTCTGGGCTCCTTATTATGAGCTCGATAGTCTCCCCATGTTTAAGATATTCAATGTCCATTAATTAATTAAGTTACTGACAACTCTAATTAATTAATATCTCGTCCGAGAGTAGTACCACTCAACCTTTTTATAATGCCGGAAATTAATCCACTTGCAAGATTTACATGATAAACCTTATGAGCTCCTCAAGGGGACATCATCAACCTATGACGGACATGGATTCCTTCTACAATCAACAGCGCACCATAGATACAGCAATACTTCCCAACTCACCGAGTTTGTTGATTTAATTCATATAAATCTCACCCATTGATGAATCAAAGAAATACATACTGCCCTACGTGTCGAGGTTATTGTATAGGGATTAAGAGCACAAACTTCCATAATAACAGAGATCAAGTTCTTCTATAAGTCAGTATAAGTCGAACGATCTCAGGCGGTCCTGCTCAATACACACAAGTGCACTAATGTGATTCTATAGCCAAGACAAGCTAATACCAAACCACACTACAACCATACCGATAGAGAGTCCCCGTCTATCTCAGTTGTGAGCATCTGTTTATACTTTATAAGGAAACCGATAATATGATCTTCTGCGTGTTGTCGCACAACATATTATCTATAGTATAAAGTAAATGGACTATTGCATCATGCATATAAAATAAATTATAAGATGCAATCATTTGATCAATGATTCTCATTTCAAATATTGTTATAACATTGTTCATACTAAAGCTAGACTTTTAGTATACAATCCAACAATCTCCCACTTATACTAAAAGACTATGCTGTCATGTCTTCTGCCATACATCTGATTCCTACTCCCACTACACGACCATAAAAAGCTCTCGCCTTAAGGTCCTTATAAATGGATTTACTAGGTCATCATCCGATGCAATCTAGGCGACAACAACCTTCTCCTCATCATACGATCTCTCGTAACAGGTGGTACTCGCGCTCCATGTGTTTAATTGCCTTATGGACTCGTGATTCCTTCAAGTTTGCAACTGCACCAATATCATCAATATAAATTGTGGTATCCTTGGGCAAACTTAGAAACACTTCAAAGTCCATCTTGAAGTTTCTAGAGTCATATAGATACTTTGGCTACCTCATAGGCTCCAATTTATCATCTTTCCATGATGGAGTCCGGAGTCTGAAATATATTTCTATATAACACTCCTCCACATTATGACTCTACTTCCTAAAATTAAACACATAACCTTTGAGGTGAATTTACTGCCGTCCAATCTGACTAAAAAATCCAAATCTCCGTAATCCACAAGAAGCAGTGAATCTGTCCAGTAAGTTCGTATATAATTTCCAGTCCTTCTCAGGCACTTTATATATGTCTTACTACAGTTCATCATTCTTGATCCGGGTTACGTTGATACCCACTGTTCTGCATACAGCAAAATAGTTATCCAACTTCGTTCATAGCATTCCATGAATAAACTCATCCGATGGGGAGGAATGCTCTAATGTCGACGCGTAAGTCTATTCACATGCTAAATGAGTATGGACTGTATCATTTTATGAAACTTGAGATAAGCATAATATCCTTTCTTGTGATCCGTATTACCGTGATCAAAAGGACATTTTTGCCTTTCTTAAGTCCTTCATTTCTACCGCTTTATTAACCATACCTATACGCCCGATAATACTCTTTCATTGTCTCCAATGAGCAAGATACTATCTACGTATAATACCACCACGTTTCCGTCACTCTTTACAACACATAAGACTCATCCGCTCATTGATTTAAATCCATGCCACTGGATTACCTAATCAAAACAGATGCTTCACGATCTCAAAGCTTGCTTTAGTCCATCGCTGGACAGTTTTAAGCTTACTATCAAAATGCTATTAGCACTTTGCAATGAATTACTCTGGTTGCTTCACATAGATATTTTCCTCAAGACTTCCAATCAGGAAAGCTGTCTTGACATCTATTGCTGTTCCTCATAATTCAATATGAGCAGCACTAAATAAAAGAATCCGGATCAACGTTAGCATAGCTACAAGCGAACACGTTTCCTCATAATCGAACCATTTCTTTCTGAGTACACATTTTCGCAACAAGCTTTGCTTCCAAGGTTTTCACCTTTCCGTATGATCCTCTTTTATTTCCTATGACCACTTCCAATGGCTTTTACACTATTTAGTGGTCTTTCAAGTTCCCAAACTGAATTTAGAATCCGTAGATTCTATTTCAACATTCAATGCAACTTACTAAGATTCCGCATTTTCATCTTGTAGTGTTGCGTCGTATCCGTGGGACAATAACATGCTTACTAGGGATCAAGTCTCACGACTCTCCCAAAACATATATTTTATGGGTTGTCAAACAACCCTCCCACTACGACAAGTCACTACATGTAATTGTGTATCAGACGTGACACACGTTGCAGTTTACCTTGTGGTATATCCTCTTGTACACTTGGTAATTATACTACGTGTTTTCCTCTCACTTCCTTTAGAACAACTTATACATGGGTTTGTGATTTATTACATAGTCCTTTTCCAAAAAACTAGTTATTGAGTTAACAATTACCCTTGGATCTTTTGGACTAAATAAATCACCCTCCATTTTTCTAGGATATCCCATATACAGACAAACGTTTCACGAATTACTGTATCTAGGGCATATCCATAAAACGAATTTAATTATTCCAAATAATTCATCATCTATCTAATCATAACCATAAGAGCCTTATACCTTCTACCCACCACACCATTCAGCTGGGGTAAGCCCGGTGTAGTCTACTTGAGATTTAATCTCTACTTCTGATTAATAGCTCCTAACTATCCCTTGAGGTATTCGCCATCATGATTAAATCGTAATGACGTAATATATTTTCCATGACGCTTCACTGTACCAGCCTTTCAATTCTTGAATTAATCCAAGAACTTAGACATGCAGTGCATCAAATAAATATATTTGTGTCCAGAATAATCTTCGAATATTCATAACCACCTCTCGCCCGGATAATGTTAGGTTCGCTTAAATCAGAATGAACTAATTCCAACATATATATCTTTGGCTCTATACCCCTCAGCCTTGAAAAAGCAGTTAATCATTTTTACTTCCAAGCAAGACTCGCAAGTCCGATAGTTTCCACTTCAGATAAACCTTACGGTCTATCGGCTATCAACTTTTGAATCCTACTCAAGTAAAATGAAATAATCTTAGAAGCCAAATGTATGTTTAGTTCATCTCCGAAGGTTCCTTTCTCTTACTTATATTAGAAGATACATTATTTAATTACTATTTATTGCATCTGTGGGATGAACATGATTTAAGAGTATACTTATTATCCACCAACATACTTTAACGGATTAAAGCCTCATTCCTCATTACTATGACCATGTCATTTAAATGAAATGAAGTGTCCATCAGTTAATGCATAGAAACCGAAATCAAATTCTTTCTATGAAACGTACGTAAAGACAATTTCTCATAATCAATCGTTTATTCTTATCATGAGATAAATAAACAACTCCCACTGCAATAGCCACTACCTTTGTAGTTTTACCCATGTTTTAACAATCTTATCCTTACTAAGTGATAAACATTTAGTGATTCCAGTATCTACTCACTTCGTGTCAGTAGATGCCATCACTAATCATGTTTAAATAATTAGTAAATAAGATATTAAACTTGTTCATATTATGATGAAAATGACTATCCTTTGCCACATGTTTTGTCAGAAGTTTTCCACCATATACATCCTCTTGTATTTCAGGTGGAACTTACTCAAAACATCTAGGCAATTATGGAGAATTAAATTGACTTAGGTTTCCTTTTCAACTTCTATTCCATAATCTTCCAATTCATTCATCAAATTCAACCATGATCTTCTGCCTTTTAACTTACTCAAGTATCCGAAGAGTTACATGAGATCATCATATTTCTATGAACCTCTCATCTCTTCACTAGAGATTTTAATAGGCATCATGAGACGTCCTTTGTGAGAATACACATGTATTTCCTTAAGCAGTAATTTTCAAAACCAAGATTCTTTTCTAATCATCTAATTAGGACAAGTAAAATTAATGTCTTTTAGTTAACAAATAGTGAGATAAAACCATTCGAAATTCAGAGAATCACCAATAAATTTACCGATCAAATCTTCGAATTTTATCCTTTTATATTGTTTCCCTCAAAACAATATAAAATTAAAATTCACCGACATCTCAAGCACCGTGAGTCTGCAAGCCACGATAGTGTGGACGTTTACAAACTCGAACATTTACAAGAGAAGGTTTTACCCATTAATTTCATTTGTCAACCTAACTTCATGACAAAATAATTAATAGTCGGTTCCTCTTTAGCCATGCAAATAAAAGCAGTGACTCCGATGGGGAGGATACTTATTATTTACATCTAAGTGTACACCATTATTTAATCCCAAGTCCGCGGCCCAAGTTTGTGTGCCTTACAGATGGAGAAGTACACACGCACTCGGATAACTTCCTACGATTATCAATTACAAGTCTGTACTAGTGAACCGCATATAAAGTCATCCGATAGGGAGGAAGGTCTAAGCCAACGCGCAAGTTCATATGCATCACATTACAAACGTAATTATTTAATGAAGTTTGTTCCAGCAATCCATGAATAAACTCATCCGATGGGGAGGAAGGCTCTAATGCCGACGCGCAAGTCTATTCACATTGCTAACAAACCAATAATGGAGGTCGCGGGAATTTATTACCAATCCCCTCTCCCACTTAGTTATTTAATTACCGAGGGTTTTAAACATGCATATAATATTTCATAAATAAAATATACAACTTAGACATGCTTCTATTAACAGCAATTTAAATAAATAAATCACATAGAACATGCCTTTCATATATAACAATTAATTGTCAAGTTAAAACAATTAAATCAGTTATATATCATTAATTAATTGTATAAAATGTTGGATCAATTAAATAGGCCCAGCTGACCCAAAAATTATAATTAGCATAAAATGAGCAACCCGTTAATAAAATAATTAAGCCCATTTACCCTGCCAATTTCTTCATTAAGGTCTAGCCTAATATTTAAAATCAGGCCCAACATTTATCCCACAATTAATTAAATA